>NQII01004016.1:78818-90762 GCA_002778355.1 Clitarchus hookeri
TTGTCTCGTGAGTTCATGTACCAGTTAACCTGTTCAAGCAACAATAAAACTCGACTATGTGAACTCACAAAGACAGTGTAATTTATTAGTAAATTGGACCTAGAGACAACAGTGTCGACGTATTCCTACGCCCTGTCACTGAGGGCTAGCATCAAACGCTGGCGCCTCACGCCACAGAGCAGAATTAATACCTACTTCCAAACTTCCATATTTGGCAGGTATCAATTCTATATAAATGAAAACTTGTGGTGAGCGCGATTGACAGGTAATTCGTATCGTTATGTGCTTATAGTTCTAACGTTATCATTATAAATTGTACAATTCAAAATAAGTACATGAACAATTTGCTTTCATAAAATTTTTATATCTCTTTGTCTCGGCGCATTAAGGTGACCTCTCTCTTGTGCGACTTAATGTTTAAATTAAAGTTGTGTCATATATGCTTACAGCTGTAGCACTATAAATTGTATGTATTAAAAAATGTACATGTATATAAGGTATTCAAAACAGGATAAATTGTTATCTTGTACTGTATAAATGAAATCCTCTCGTAAAAGGAAGTGCATTTGTGTGACTCAGCTGGTCTGCCTCCTGGGGACTGTTATGTCTCTCTCTGCCTGTTGGCAGTTGTAATGTGCCATCCCTACGAATTGGCGAGACCTGCACGGTGCTCATGCTGCCGGCCGACCATCTGGGATGTCTTACAGATTCGCACGACATTAGTTGATCACGCAACATCGGTCGGGTTGGATACGTTGTGCTGCCCTTGTTGTGAGTGTTGGCCCTACACTGAATGTGATGGTGTCGTTTCTGTTGGTTTTTGTTGAAGACATTTGCTATTCTGTTCTACCAACCAGCATGGTCTGGTCTTGTCTAGCATCGTATAACACACAACATACAGCACCCAACAATCTTTTAACATGTGATTGTGGTGGTTGGTAAGTGCTTATAACTTTTATCCTTTACAATTAGTTTTTTATATCTGTCTGCATCAGTGTGCAGCTATGTTGTTCTCTTATCGATCATGTAGTTCACAATGGTAATTTATAGCCTAACATAACAAACAGCGCTCGATGCTCACACAATATACGCAGGTTGTTGATTACTTATTACCATCAGTTTTTTTTTAAATTACCATTGTTGATATCTGTTTGCATCGGCACATAGCAGTGACGTCTATCTTATGCGACTCTTTGTTTAAACGTATGTTGTTTTGTGTCAAGCGAAATAACACAGTTTTACAAGTCACATAATGTTTATCGTACTTGATGTTTTGTACTCATTTTTGGTGTTGACCCTTATGATCATTCGTTTTTTTCATATTGGCCTAATAGTAACACTGATATCAGTATTATGGACCGTGGCCGCATCAGGAAATTTTTTATACATACTTTCACTCGTTATGACATCATGCTTACTGTACATGTGTGTATGCCAGTCGTTTATTGTTCGTTACGGGACAGATTTATCATGTACGAGAGGGTTGCATATCTTTTACACTCGATTTATTCGATCTGTGAATTAGGCTTATGGTGTTTACTTATATTAACGTGGAAATGTTTTATTTTAACCTGTGAATGTGTATGTCATGCTATCGGTGCAATTGTATACACATTTGATTTTCAATATATATATGGTTGTTAAGGTTTACCCATGATAATTTTGACATGGACTCCTGGGAATTGTGTTGGACTGATGGTGTTCGATTATCTTCTAATATATAAAATTCTCCCGTCACAGTGTTAGTCACTGAACTCCTCCGAAACGGCTGGACCGATTTTTATGAAATTTTTTATGTATACTCGGTAGGTCTGAGAATCAATTTATATATATTTTTTACACCCCTAAGTAATAAGGGTGGCCACCCCCAAACAATTTTTGTTATTGTTTGAACAAAATTTTTATTTTTTTATTTTTTTATGATGTGGCATAAACAAATACATACCCTCCTAAATTTTCACCCTTCTACCACCAACCCTTATTTTTTTATAGCGATATTAGTAATTTAATAAATTTTACCCTAGGTCGATAACTGATCAATTATCATCGATCATTTATCGATCTAGGTTACAATTTATTCCCACCAGGTGTCTCCCAGTGACACAGCACGGAGTAGCCGGTCTCCACTTTCTCTCACACAATAACCTTTCTCTTATTCATTTGTGCTCAGATCGTAGTAGTGGCGTGTTTACAATTATATTTTCAATAATTAAGTGTACTTCTTAATTAACTTTATTATTGATCGTAAAGCTGTAATTTTGTATTTCCATTTTATTAATATTTATTAAATTATTTAATATATAAGTGTAGTTCTCATGTTCAGTTATTTAATTAATTTTATATAACCTCAACAGTACTCAACACGTGTCACGAGCACGTGTTATATAATAAACAAATTTGTTTATTATATTATATTAAAGTCAGTGTGTGTAAAATTAAGTGAGAATACATCTAAAAAATAAATATTGCACATGGTAAATAATTTAATAATTAGAAATATACATTAATTAACATTAAATATTGCGTGTATGTATATGTATGTGTATATATGTGCAATTAATGATAAATACATTATAACTATACTATTTTTTATCATTGAGTAAACGATTATTATTAAAAATAATTTAATAATAAGAAATATACATTAATTATCATTAAATATTGCGTATATGTATGTGTGAATTTACACGTATGTGTATATATGTGCAACCAAAGAATAATTAAATTATAACTATACTGTTTTTCATCATTAAGTAATTCAATTTTTTATATTTATGTGTTTTTTTTACAGTGAACAATGCCAACAAAACGCAGAGGGGCTTCTTTGGGCTGTCAAACGCGTAACGCTGCATGCGTGCGAAAAAGAAGGGCCCAAAGAACTGAAGAAGATATACAGCAAGATAATACCAATGCGCGTGTGAGCATGGCGCAATTTCGTCAACAACAATCAGAAGATGCACGAGCTGGACAAAACGAACAAAGAAGATCAGAACAAAGACAATCACGCCGTTTCGTAGTTGACAGACGCAGGGAAAATAATCAACAACGCCAACAAATACATCGATCATTCACGAAAGATTCATTCCTACGTCTAGCATTCGAGTATGAGCCAGATATTTAATATTATGCTCATTCAAAAGTGGACATTGGTGCTATGGATACAGAATGCCTACATTGTGATGCCCTAAAATTTAAATATGAGGCAGCCGGGATGTGTTGCTCATCGGGTAAGGTGCAATTACCAGCAATTGAAACACCACCTGAACCATTAAACGGCTTTCTTATGTGCACGGATCAAGATTCTAACCTGTTCCTGAAGTCTATTAGAAAATTCAATTCATGTTTCCAAATGACATCGTTCGGAGCAACAGAAGTGGTTAAAAATAGCGCTGCAAATGGTCAACAATTCAATGCAACATTCAAAATCAAAGGCCAAATTTATCATAAAGTGGGCTCATTGCTGCCAATGCCTAAAGAACCACATAAATTTTTGCAAATCTATTTTATGGGCAGTGAGGATGCACGTGTGGACGCACGCTGTAGCTATACTCACCTCGATTCACTTTTTACAAGACGCATCGTCAGCGAGCTGGACACTCTATTGAATGAGCACAATGAATTATTGAAAATATTCAAATCACACATGCACAAGTTAGAAAGTGATGATCACGCTATTGTCATCAATCCTGACAAAACACCTGCTGGAGAGCACGTTCGTAGATTCAATGCACCTGTTGTTGACGACGTTGCTGGAATTATCGTTGGTGATCGTTCAACTTCACGAGAAATCGTGATTCGTAGAAGAAATAATAATCTCCAGTTCATTGCTGATACACACCGTTCATACGACGCTCTCCAATATCCACTAATGTTCTGGAAGGGACAAGACGGATATTGCATAAATATTAAGCAACGAGATATTACAGGAGCCGAAACAAACAAGAATGTTAGTTCTAAGGATTTTTACGCCTATCGATTGATGGTAAGACGCGGTCAGGATAACGTCATTCTACGATGTCGTGAGCTTTGTCAACAATTCATGGTCGACATGTACGTGAAGATAGAGAGTGAACGACTACGATACTTGCGATATAACCAACAAAAGCTGCGTGCGGAAGAATACATTCACTTGCGAGACGCTATTGTCAACAACGCCGACATCAACGAAATTGGTAACTCTGTCATTCTACCATCATCGTACATAGGCAGTCCACGTCATATGCAAGAGTATACACAGGATGCTATGACTTTCGTGCGCGTATATGGACGACCATGTTTATTTATCACGTTCACATGTAATCCAAAATGGACGGAGATTACATCTTTGCTATTGCCTGGACAAAATGCAATACATCGTCATGACATTACGGCACGTGTGTTCAGACAAAAATTAAAGTCTTTAATAATTTTCATTACGAAATTACATGTATTCGGCCCCACACGTTGCTGGATGTATACGGTTGAATGGCAAAAGCGTGGATTACCGCATGCCCACATTTTGGTTTGGTTGATCGACAAAATCCGTCCTGAAGAAATTGATAGTATAATTTCTGCGGAAATTCCAGATCCATCTATTGATCAAATGCTGTTTGACATTGTTACAGCAAACATGATTCATGGCCCATGCGGTATTCTGAATATGTCATCGCCTTGCATGGTAGATGGAAAATGTACCAAAAATTTCCCAAAAAATTTCGCTTATGATACAATCACAAATGTTGACGGTTATCCAATGTATCGTCGAAGAAGTTCCGATAATGGCGGACAATCATTCATTAAAAATATCAATCACACAGACATTGACATTGACAATCGTTGGGTGGTACCATATTCGCCTCTGCTGAGCAAAACATACAATGCTCATATTAACGTTGAGTTCTGCAGTTCAGTGAAGAGCATCAAATACATTTGCAAGTATGTGAATAAAGGCAGTGATATGGCTGTATTTCGAGTGGAAAATACAAACCTGAATGCTCCTCCAGTGAATAAAAACGATGAAATAACGCTCTACCAAATTGGCCGGTACATCAGCTCCAATGAAGCAGTTTGGCGTATCTTTGGTTTCCCAATTCATGAACGGGATCCAGCAGTTATTCATTTAGCCGTCCATCTTGAAAACGGTCAGCGCGTATATTTCACGGACGAGACAGCGATTGATCGTGCTATAAGTCCACCAAAAACTACACTCACCGAATTCTTTCAATTATGTAACCGTGAGGATGCTTTTGGTGCCTTTGCACGGACATTACTCTATACAGATATACCACGCTATTTCACATGGGGCCAAACCAAAAAATGGATGCCCCGAAAGCAAGGCACACCGATTGATGCATGTCCCGGTTTATTCAAATCAAACACCTTGGGACGTGTATTTACAGTCAATCCAAGGCAGACTGAGTGCTTTTATCTTCGACTGTTATTGGTTAATGTCACCGGTCCATTGTCATTTCAAGATATACGTAAAGTGAATGAACACCAGTATCCAACGTATAAAGATGCATGTCTTGCACTCGGCTTGCTGGAAGACGACAACCAGTGGGAATGTATGCTTGCTGAAGCAGCATTGAACTGTTCAGCAAAACAAATTCGTCTACTATTTGCTATAGTGTTGACTACATGTTTCCCGGCCCGTGCAGAGACATTGTGGGATAATCACAAAGATTCAATGAGTGATGATATTTTGCATCAACATCGTTCACGGTGCAACGATCTAACAATTCCATTCAGCGACGCTATGTACAATGAAGCATTGATTGCTATTGAGGATCATTGCATTATGATTGCCAATTTACCACTCACTCATTTCGGTATGCAATCGCCAAACCGAAGTGCATCTGATTTACTGAACACTGAAATGAATCGTGAACTACAATACGATACTATAGAATTGGCAGCGATTGTTACTCGCACTGTCCCACTAATGAATGAGGAACAAAGAACTGTTTATGACCGCGTTATGATCGCAGTTTCGGCAGGGCAAGGTGGATTCTTTTTTTTGGACGCACCGGGTGGAACTGGCAAAACATTCCTTATTTCGCTAATTCTCGCCGAAATACGATCGAATAATGGCATCGCATTGGCGGTTGCATCGTCTGGCATTGCGGCAACTTTACTGGATGGAGGCAGAACAGCTCATTCAGCGTTTAAGTTGCCACTAAATATTCAAAATAACCCAGATGCAGTGTGCAACATAAAGAAAAATTCGTCCATAGCCACAGTCCTGAAACAGTGTAAAATTATCATTTGGGATGAATGCACTATGGCACACAAATATTCGCTTGAGGCATTGAACAGGACATTGAAAGATCTCAAAAACAACGACAAACTATTTGGTGGTACTCTATTACTCCTATCAGGTGATTTTAGACAAACGCTTCCCATCATTCCACGTTCAACGTATGCTGATGAAATCAACGCCTGTTTAAAATCATCGCCACTATGGCGTAATGTTGAAAAATTACAACTGACAGTTAATATGCGCGTTCAAATGCTTCAAGATCGATCCGCTGAAATATTCTCGAAACAACTATTAGATATCGGCGATGGAAAAGTTACTGCAGATGAAACTAGATCCATAAAATTACCGACCGATTTCTGCACAATCGTTCATTCACAAGATGCTCTCATTGACCACATATTTCCCGATGTACACACACAATACATTCATCATGAGTGGCTGGCAGAAAGAGCAATTTTAGCAGCAAAAAATGTGGACGTCAACGAATTAAATCTCAAGATACAGCAATTGCTGCCAGGGGACTTGGTGACATACAAATCTATTGATTCTGTTTGCGATGCTTCCGAAGCTGTGAATTATCCAGCAGAGTTTTTAAACTCTTTAGATTTACCAGGCATGCCAAAGCATAATTTAAAATTAAAGGTTGGATCTCCGGTTATTTTACTTCGTAATTTAAATCCACCACGGCTGTGCAACGGCACGCGATTAGTTGTTAAAAAATTGATGAAAAATGTAATCGAATGCATCATTTTAAATGGCAAATTCCGAGGTGAAAGTATCTTGCTACCACGGATCCCTATTATACCCACAGATGTGCCAATTCCATTCAAACGTCTTCAATTTCCAATTAGATTGGCATTTGCAATGACCATCAACCGATCTCAAGGCCAAACAATGTCTGTTTGTGGCTTAGATTTGAGCACGCCATGTTTTTCACACGGACAATTATACGTGGCATGCTCTCGAGTGGGCAAACCATCAAGTTTATTTGTATTAGCTACAGATGGCATGACAACAAATATTGTACACTCTACTGCGTTAAGGAATTGATATTGTTTTTTTGCTGCGTAAATAATTATATATTTTTCAATAAATTTTTATGAATTAAAATTATAAATGTTTGGTGTTTTGTTAATTTTATATTCCGTCATCGTCCACAGAGCTCCATGCCTCTTCCACATCCTCACACACTTACAATAAGTTATAGTTATTTTTTTATAATACTATAATCACTAGAAATACTTTTTATGGCAAAACAACGTTTGCCGGGTCAGCTAGTAATTTATAAAAATTCGATCACAAAGCATTCTAAGGTAAAAATGGCTATATGGCCACCATCTTGAATATAAGTGTCTGACCTACATAAAACGTTCATTCATACATTATCTGCCGCAGTACAACTTGGTTGCCAAATAAAAAAAAATGTGTGTAATATTTCCCGCGATAGGACTTAAAAACCTTATTTATCGCATGGCACTATCGTAAAAAATGGTGTAGGAAACATGTTCCTTGTAGATGCAGTTCATAAGTGTGATATCGACTGTCAAAATATAAATTTATTTTGGTACTGATTACATATTTTCGACGATAAAACATTTTAAGCTAAAACGGCTATATGGCTGCCTATTTTAAATAAAAATTTGACATGTTCAAAACGTATTAATAAACATAATCTGTAGCAGTACTACTTGTTTGCTGAATTAGGTAGAAACCAGTAGTCTTTTCAGTGTGATATGATGAAACAATTTAATTTACTAACAAGATTTTATCATCCAAAATGGCAGACAAAAGGGGTTATATGATGGTACATTATGATTTAATGCCTACATAAAGTTCTGCAAGCTAAAACAAATTGATTTAAATGCGCAGAATAATTCCCCAGTTATGTCATCATTCCAAATATAAAAATTGCCGATATTTGGAAAGTAACATCCCGACGACTTTGAAAACTATAAAAGATAAGTATCGTTGTAAACAAATATATGTGTAACAAAATTGGTAATATTTGATAGAGAGAAGCTTTCAAATTTTTATGGGGGAGACACACGCATATACTCACACACAGATACACATTGACACACACATACACACACGTTCACACACAATCAAAAGAAGGGAAAGTAATGCCTTAAGCCTATCATTCCTCCGGAAATTAGTCGTACAGCCATGATATTGAACGCCAGCAAATGGATGGCAGACACCTAAAATGCGTTGGAAAGAAAATCATTCAACCAAGATATGGTTTCTGAATTAATGTGTTTTAAATTTCAACTATTCGTGGAATCTTTTCATGAAAACACGTGGCTCTGAGTAAAGTCTAATCGCGGTTACTTACAGATTATCTGAAGTCCTACTGAAGTTCTATCAGGCTATTCCTCCGCCTCATGCAATCAAAGCTTCAGCTAGTACATTACACCAAAGACACAACGTATTACAATCATATTACCTGAGTTCAGTAACACATTGCATGAGTATTATCTGAAGTCCTACTGAAGTTCTATCAGGCTATTCCTCCGCCTCATGCAATCAAAGCTTCAGCTAGTACATTACACCAAAGACACAACGTATTACAATCATATTACCTGAGTTCAGTAACACATTGCATGAGTATTATCTGAAGTCCTACTGAAGTTCTATCAGGCTATTCCTCCGCCTCATGCAATCAAAGCTTCAGCTAGTACATTACACCAAAGACACAACGTATTACAATCATATTAACTGAGTTCAGTAGCACATTGCATGAGTACTTTGTGAACCATATGTTTTATTACTGTATATGACACCTAACCGTCATTTAAAGTACTTGCCAATAAATTTAGCACCATCAAAATACATTAAGCAATTAAAATTATGCACTTATATGCTGTTTACGGTACATTGAGCACTTTTGAAAGACCAGCAGAAGATCGACTTGTATACTCACCGTGTATTTCTTCTCCGTATTTAAAATTAGCATTGTTAGAGGACCGATTACTTTATTCAAGCGTCGGCCGAGTGAAACTGACAAATTAAAAAACGTGTATATGTCCCATTTGTTGATTATAACACAAACATTTAAAAGTCAAGCAGTAAATAAATTACCTTCACGATTCGCACATGTTTACCCAACCATTTTAGTTAAATGGAAATTTATGGAACTACTTTTACTCCGTTGTTGGCAACTTTACTGGTCGCATGCCAGTCAGTATGCCAGTCCGTATGCCAGTTATCCCTATGCAGTAAGTGGTAGTGGAATATTATATACGTGGATTTCGGAAGTGCTCATTTGACCATGAATATCCAATAATATTGTTTCTCTAAAATCCGCGCAACGCCAGTCCTTTCCATAGTAATTTTTTCAGGTTCTCTNGTCCTTTCCATAGTAATTTTTTCAGGTTCTCTGTATTTGAATAACATGTTGCCATCTAGTTTTTACCGGAGTGTAAAATTATATTTAGTGTACATTGCAAATAAGTAAGTTATCCGTTGTCATATAATATCACAGTTAAATACCCTCACATAATAAATAACACTAAAACGTCATTAATCATTATATCATGCATTAACCCGCAGGCTATGTATATTATATGCGTTACACAAAAATTATTCTATCATCACTTGTACGTGAGGATGAATTGACAAATGGTAGATCATAATGTTTTACATAATCTCTAGTCATGATCTTAAGTCATGCATTGTTGTACAAAGGTATTTATCTTTTCACAGTACGCAATATGCATTGATATGTCATTTATTACATGCATTATGCGTAAGTAAATACAAGGACTTTTATCATTATACTCACAATACGATTTATTTTTGAGAAGTTTATTGTAAAAACACGTATTATAATCATAAAACATATTGAGTAATTTAAATTAATGTTGTAAACAATGTGATGAGGTATAGTCGCCTGTAGCAACTTAATATATTGTTGTATGTAGAAGGAATAAAAGGAGACTTGCATAAGAGCCCGTGGCACAGGCGGAAATCACCGACAACCGCCGTCTTGGCTTTCCTTATTTCATCTTTTTTCTCTTATAATTTACCTTTTTGCTTTGAAATCGTCCATTTTCGCATAACATTTCCTTTTTTTTTTTTATTAAAATTAAATTTTTCTTGAAAGTTTCCGTTTTTCCCTGAAAAACACAGATTCCATCACTCACAAAGAAAGATCCTGATATTTAAAATATAAGAACCATCGCAAGGATTTAGCGAAACCGTTTTTACCTTTGACCTTGACCATAATCTTTGATCATAACTTTGGATGACCTAAAACTAACTTTATAAAAACATCCAAAAAATATTTTAAAAATTTTATAATAGTTATAAAAATATTATTAAAAAATATATGGAATTAAAATTTTGTAAGTAGGTCTTAAAGGGGATAGAGGAACAGAGCCAACAAGAGTAGTTGTTGATTATGCCACCATGTTATTTGTCGAAATGGACCTTACCCAATGATATTGAACACGAAAAATTACGAAAAATAACAGTCCAAACAATTTCTAATTACTAGCTGGACACAACAAGAGACCAAACTGACTAAAGATACTAGCCATCGTCTGACTGCACACATGACCAACACTACCTAAAACCGGCTCCAACCAGGACCGAATCCACCCAAGACCCATTAATAACTGACTCAAACCAAGACCTTCAACACCCAAGACCAACTCCGCCCATGACCAACTCCACCTAAGACAAACTCCACCCAAGACAAACTCCGCCCAAGACCAACTCAAACCATGACTGACTCCACACAAATCTAACGCTACACAAGACTGGTTTCTGGCGAGACCGGCTGAGTCCAAGAAAAGCTTTTAACGAGACCAGCCTGCATAACAATATTCCTATAAAAACAAAGTATGAAGGATAACCTCTAAAAAAAGTCTCCTAATAAGAGTCTCATAGGTATCCTCTTCGCAGAATCTTCGCAAAATATTTCTACCAGAGCTGTAGGTACCAAAGTATCATACTTACTTACCAAGCCAACTTTTCAGGCCATCTGACCAGGCCAACCGCTAAATGCGAAAGATTCCTAAAAATATGCCCATCATTTCGATCTTTCTCCAAATAGAACTCTGCCGATTTTTAATGACTCGAGAAACGCATACTATTTAAAATAGAAATGAAGCACTCATTCTTTATCCAATCAGATAAATTTGATCTAAAACCGACTCTCGCAATTAATTTTTTACACAAATGAGTAAGTAAGTCTTTCAGAGAAGCAGAAAGGACAGTATAAGAAATTTAACTATCATTACTATTTAAACATAATTTAAATTAATTACTTATTTTATGCAGTTTATCTATCTTATTTTATTATACATTAGATATTAACATTCATCAGCTGTTAAAAACACAATCGTTCTTGGAACACTGGTATATCAGACAGCAAAATGTACTAAATACAGCTTCTATGGATTATTTACCAATATGGAATATAACATAATATATTCAACACCATTCTTCTTCACTCTCTTCACACAAACACATCCGGCATACAACAAGTCCTGCAGGAGCCATGTAGTTAGCTACAAAGAAATACATGTGTAGAAAGATAAACTATGAAGATGTGGATTGTGTGATAAGAGCAGAGGAGAGCAACTTTAAACAAATCTATACCATTATTCAAAAACGTAGGTTTGAAGAGTGTTTTGAAGGCACGCAGCGCCCTTCCCTGAAGGGGTAGAAGGCTGGAACAAAGTTTGTACAATCCTCTGA
>NQII01004016.1:93570-227145 GCA_002778355.1 Clitarchus hookeri
GCACCTGATCCACCTGTTGTGCAAACAAGGGGAAGGCGAGATACACGGCGTCCTACAGTATTTCACGTCAGCCAAGTGGCAGGGCCTACCCACGCTCCTGATCAACCTATTGTGCAAACCAGTGGTAGGCTAAAAGCACGCTCGCGTGTAGCCCCTGTTGCAGGACATTCACATGGTCCTATACCACCTGTTGTTGTGCCTTCTGACACAAGCATCCTAACAGAGTCAATCCTGTTGGATTAGGAAACAGTCAAGTGTTTGCTGGGTCCCTTTTACGAAGAGGAAAACTCACCTGTGCTCATCCTCCAGGACGAACAGGCGGCTCTTACAAGGGCGAGACCAAGAACCTACAACTCACGGCACTACCATTCTGCCCATAGAGTTGAGCCAGTTGCTGTCGAGGCACGCGACATGGGCCAGATGAATAACGAGAGTAGGCATTGTGGCGCTCTCTTTTATGGAAGTGAAGGCTAAAAGCAGGATGGCGAGTTCACCCTGTGTTGCATGAGGGGTAAGGTCGAGCTACCTCCTCTCGGTGAGTGTCCTGCTTTCCTACAGGAACTTCTTACTGGAGATTCAGATGAGAGCGCTGATTACAGGCAGTACATCAGGAACTACAATGCAGCATTGTCGTTCGCTTCCTTCTGTGCAGACGGCTTCATCGAGTCGCCTCGCCGATCTGTCAACACATTTCAAATTCACAGGCAAGTGCATCACCTCACTTCTGGTGCTGCAGGACCACTAGAAGGAACAGATCATCGAAATAACCAGCTTTATATCCTTGATGTGAATGCAGCGAATGCTGCGAGGATGCCTCAGCACAACCATTGCCAGCTTGCCATTTTGGAGAGGCTTGAAGATCTTCTTGGTAGTATCAATCCTTTGGCACAGAAACACCGGTCGATGCATCAGGTGATGGTGGCGGAGGAAGAGGAGTCAAGGCGTATGGGTCGCCCTTTCAGAGAAATCACCTTGACTCTCAAGCCGGTCCTGAACAAGAATCCAAACATTTACAAGCTTCCTGTTGCCCTAAATGAGGTAGCAGCGATCTTTGTTGGTGATGTGCCACATTTGCTGTATGATGTCAGGATTTATCCTGAAGATAGGCCGGTGCAGGCAATAGGCAACCTGAATGCCTTGGCATACCCGATGACTTACACACTCCTGTTCCCACATGGAGAACCTGGCTACACCTGCGACCTTGGCCACTCTTTCATTGTGAGCGTGACTCGCAACACAATTACATGCAATAAGTTCTATGCATACCGCATAATGCAGAGGCGTGGATTTTAAATCCTGCACCTTTCTGGGAAACTGTTCCAACAGTTTGTCGTGGATGCTTTAGTAATGTGGATGCCTTGAGGATATGGTTCATCAGGCAGAACCAGACCAATCTCATAGTCGTGGAATACCATGATCTTCAAAAGCATGTGCAGAGGACAGCTGACACTGCTGATGTGAGAGTGGGCAAGGTTGTGATACTACCATCTTGATTCTATGGGTCGCAGAGTCACATGTATCAATGCTACCAGGACTCGGTAGCTATCATGCGCCAATTTGGTAGGCCTGATTTGTTCATAACATTTACTTGCAATCCGAAGAGGCCGGAGATTGTGCTGTCGCTGGAGGGCCGCCAGCAGGCATGCCATCGTCCTGATGTTGTCTGTCGAGTGTTCAGATGTAAATTCGATGCATTAATGGATGATATCCACAGAAAGCAGGTGTTTGTAAAGGTGGATGCCTACACCTATACGATAGAATTTCAGAAGAGGGGACTGCCCCACGCCCACATTCTGCTGATTTTGTCAAAAGGCGAAAATTTGGCGATGCTGTTGTACGAGCAGACATCCTAGATGGAGAGGTGGAACCTGAGCTCTACGCTTTGGTGCATACCTAGTGCGAGCCATCTGCACCCTGCCACAGATATGGAAGTTGCAGGTTCTACTTCCCGAAGGCTTTTCAGAATGAGACACTGCTCCACTACAGTGGGTTTGTCCAATACAAAAGACCGGACAATGGTGCATCAGCTACCATCGCCAACAAGGTGTACGACAATAGGCACGTCGTGCCTTACAGCCCATACTTGCATTTGAAGTAGCAGTGCCACACTAACGTTAAAGTGTTTAGCTCGTTTCAAGAGACCAAGTACCTGTACATATACATCCATAAAGGACACGACTCTGCAATTCTGCAAGTCGGAGACATTGTCCACGACGAGGTAACCTCGCACCTCGATTGCCGGTAGGGACGTTCGCCAGAGGCTTGCTGGCGTCTGTTATCTTATAAAATGGCAGACAAGAACATTAGAGTGTTCAGGCTCAGCATCCACATTGAAGACAGGCAACCAGTCTATATGGCAGACGAAGATGCAGCTGGCGCATTGGAGAAGGCGCGTGAGAAGCACACGCACCTCATATCATTCTTTTTTAACAACACTGAGTGCAAGTTGCACGCACACGGTGGTGGTGGCGGTGGGTGTGGGGCAAGGCCGTGTCAACTACAGCTCATGTATGCCCAGTATCCGAGTCACTTTCGTTGGCTCGAGAAGCAACGCATGTGGAAGGCAAGAGAGAAGGGTGGATTCAACACCATTTTTCGGATCCACCAAGAAAGCCCTCAGGCCAACGAGCAGCTACTATGCCTTGGGTTTATTCTGCACAATGTCAGAGGTCCCACCTCCTTCGAGGACCTCCACACAGCGCGGCATACTGTTCACTCAACCTACAAATTGACGTGTCTCGACCTGCTGCTGCTTGACAGAGATTGACAGAGATGACATTTACCAGGTCACCATGCACGAGGCTGCGAGGTGGAGCATTCCCGGCCGCTTGAAAATATTGTTCACCCACATTCTCATTCCCTGCAACATAGCAGAACCACTGCTTATGTTTAAAAACCTTAAACCATATCTGCTCGATGACACATCAGACGCTGTCGAGGCTTCTGAAATACGAGCGCTAATCCACATAGAGGTCAGGCTGGGTTTCTTCCACAAATCTCTCGCCAATTTCGGCCTACCAAGCCCAAATTTATGGTGTGTACACGACTTGCCACAGTACGAGGTCGAAACAGAACACGACGAACGTGAACGCATCCATTCCTTTCTGAATGAAGATCAGGCAGTTGACTTCGGAGAGGTGATGGCTGCAGTGGCTGATGCTGATGGTGGTGGTGAACCCTGCTGCAGAGTATTCTTCGTTGATGGTCCTGGAGGCTAGGGGAAAACCTTATAAAACGGTATAATACATTGCCTAGGGGCAGAAAACAAAGTTGTATGCCCCGTAGACTGGACAGGCATAGAGCCGATACTGCTAGCAGGAGGGAGCACGTCACATGCTCTATTTAAACTGCCAGTGCCGGTCATGCAAGGTTCTATGTGTGGAATATCGGCGCATTCGCCAGAAGGCGAGCTGTTGAAGAGCTGCAGCCCATAATTTGGAACGAGGTGCCCATGGCCCCAAAGGAAGCACTGTATTGTGTGGACCGACTTTTGCGGGATGTTACCAACAACGATACCACCATGTTCGGGGGGAAGGTGTTGCTCCTGGGAGGTGACTTCCGGCAAATTTTACCTGGGGTCAGCCGCGGAGGCCGCGCAGACCAAGTTAATACATGCCTGAAGAACTCACCACTATGGCCGTATTTCAAACAACTGTGCCTCAGGAACAACATGAGGGTGAATCAAGGCCAAGTAGAATTCCAGCAGTTCTGCCCATCCCCGGCCAACCCTAAGGATACCTCCAGCTTCCTGAAATGTTGGTGCTTCCCCACAACGGTGACATCTGCAGCCACGTCTTCGGACATGAGGTGCTCACTGAGGAAGTACTGAATGGTGTCCAAGGGTTTCTACTATTGCTGTGAATTGAGGGAGTGACTGCTTTTGCTACATGAAGTGTGTTTTTTTTTTGTGATTGCAGGTCATAATCGGGAGGGCAATCCTCTGCCCAAGGAATGAAGATGTCGATGAAATAAACGCCACAATTGTGTCCCTCTTGAGAGGAGAAAGCAGGACATTCCTCAGCAAATACCAGCTAGAGGACTGCGAAGGCAACAATATGAATGTCCCAGTTGAGTTTCTCAACTACCTTACCATTTCATCATTACCGCCCCATTCTCTTACCCTCGCAGTTAGTTGCTCCATCATGCTAATTAGATACCTCGACACTAAGCACGGTCTCTGCAATCAGATCAGGTTGTTGTTGTTCAACCTCTAAGAATATGTTATTGATGCTAAGGTAATCACTGTGTCCTACAAGGGCGACAGGGCCTACATTCCCAGAATTAAATTGTTGTCTGCCCCTTCTCACTTCCCTTTCTCATTTAGTCGCAGGCAATTTCCCGTCCGCTTGGCATTTGCCATGACTGTTAACAAAAGCAAAGGTCTGACATTCGACCGAATTGGCATCTACCTACCACATCCTTTGTTTAGCCACGGACAGCTGTTCGTGGCGCTGTCCGGTGCCAAGAGTTTCGACAATGTGTCGGTGCTTGCTAAACCATCATCAGGCATCAACCTGCCAAAACATCTTCAAGAGAAAACGTTCACTCTGAACGTGGTGTACCCCGAAATTCTGGCTTAACATATCCTTAAACAAAACCACCTTCTTCGTTTTAATGAATACAACCATTCGCATCATTATAACATAAATTATTCTTCACATCGAAAACATTTTCTTTTGTCCGCCTCCTACAGGCAAATTAACAAGTTCTTATATTCTGCTATGACCTCCTCAGTGCCACACGATTTGCCGAAGACTTCATTCTTTGCTCAAGTCCGTCGACTCTTCTGTGTGCTGGCCAACGACATGTGGAAGGGTCCTCGGCACTGCAGCTGTGTCGTCTACGATAGGTATGTACATGTTACTTTCTCCATTTCCGCGACAAAACACACTCTCTTCTCACATCACGTCCACAGAGTATTAAATGTTCACTTGCCCACAAACGAATACTCATTACAACACTTGATTCATCACCCATAATGCAGCCTGCATCACTGTATTTAGCATGGTTCACATGCAGTGATGTTGCCGGTCCCAAGCCCGGATAAATGTAGAGGGAAGGTGAAGATAACACAATATGAGATGCGACGTTAGCACACCATGGAGGTGTGTCAATGGTTTCAGCTCTCCATAAGGTGAGTTCAGACGTGGTTCCTGCTGATCTTTAAGTCCCTTTAGCCGCAAGGCTATACAATTATCATACAAGTGTGTTGGTCTTGATACCGGCACACGAGACAAACCCTAAGGGATCATATCGCCGAAAACGTTTTGTGGTTCTTTTCTGGGTCAGTCAGTTCAGTCTTGGGACGCGAGGAATCTACGGACAACTCATACACCGAGGTCGGCGTGTTTTACTTAACAGGCCATTTACCATGCTGTCACCTGTTGGGACTCACGCCTGCTTTGGAACGGGCACTTATATGATCCTGTGGTAGGTCTTTACATGATTTAAAACATAATTAAATTCCTACCATGAGGTGAAGTCAGACGTGGTTGCTGCTCACTCGTGGAGGATATGCAATGGTTTTAGCCCTCCAAATATAGACAGAAATGGTTCCTGTCCTTCACTTAAAAAGGTGATGTCAGACGTGGTGAAACAACTACGAACAACTTTTGTGACGGAACAATGTTTTTATGTATTTTATGTATTTATATGTAGATATGTCCCCAATATATACAGTTAAGCAATATCAGCCGTTTAGGTATGATGTGGTGCCCTTAAGTTGAAGACTCATAATTAATGTCCGACGCTTGCCTGTGGAGGAGTTTCGGCCCTCCTTGAGGTGAAATCAGTTGTGCTCACCTTCACACTTCATTAAGCCATGGGTGCATGTAGACAGATGTGGTGCCTGTTCTCAATCGTAAAATGTAGGCGCCGTTGAGTGCATGTCGCCAAACAACGTCTTCTTTAAGGTAGAACCCAAGGCATTCATTGCCGAAAAACATATCTTTGTGACGAAACACGAAAAAGTAACCGCGGCCGCTGTAGCCAGCTGGAAAATGATCTCCCTCGAAGAAAGTAAGGTGAACTCGGATGTGGTTCCTTCTCACCTTAACCCTTCATTAAGCCATAGGTGCATGTAGACAGATGTGGTACCTGTTCTCAATCGTAAAATGTAAGCGACTTTGAATGCAAGTCAAAAAGTAATGCCTTATCCAAGGTACTATCGAAGGCATTCATTACCTAAAATGTTTTATTTGTAAATGGAAGCACAAAGGAGTATCTGCGGCCGCTGTAGCCAACTGGGAAATGATTAATACCATCTCCCTCAAAGAATGTAGACAGAAGTGGTTCCTGTCCTACACTTAAACTAAAGAACAAATCAGGTGAAGTCAGACGTGGTTCCTGTGCACTTATACCCTTCATTAAAGTATTGCTGCATGTAGACAGATATGGTTCCTGTCTTACATTTATATTGTTCGTGGTTGATCTATCGTTACACATTGTCTTAGTAATAATTCCGATCAGGTTGTTCATGGTAGTTTTACCGTAAAAGTTTTTCGGGGTTGTTTCATCACAAAAGTTGTTCCTTGTTGTTTCATCACAAAAGTTGTTTGTTGTTGTTTCATCACAAAAGTTGTTTGTGGTTTTTTCATTATAAAAGTTGATCGGGGTTATTTCATCACAACAGTTATTCGTGGTTGTTTCATCACAATAGTTGTTCAGGGTTTTTTCATCACAATAGTTGTTCGTGGTTCTCTCATCACAAAAGTTGTTCGGCATTTTTCATCACAAAAGTTGTTCGTGGTTTTTTCATCACAAAAGTTGTTCGTGGTTTTTTCATCACAAAAGTTGTTCGTGGTTGTTTCATCACAAAAGTTTTCCGGCATTTTTCATCACAAAATTTGTTCAGGGTTGTTTCATCACAAAAGTTTTCGTGGTTGTTTCATCACAAAAAATGTTCGGGGTGGTTTTATCACAAATGTTGTTCGTGGTTGTTTCATCACAAAAGTTGTTCGGGGTGGTTTCATCACAAAAGTTGTTCGGGGTGGTTTCATCACAAAAGTTGTTCGTTGTTGTTTCATCACAAAAGTTGTTCGGGGTTGTTTCATCACAAAAGTTGTTCGTGGTTGTTTCATCGTAGAATTTGTTGGTGGTTGTTCTATACTTTCACATTGTCTTTGTAATCAGACACACAAGGAGAGAACACTACCATTGCAGCCCCTTAGGAAACAATTACACCACATGTATATACTAACAACTCTAATCTTACATAAAAACATATTGTCACCCATTTACCTGTCTAACCCAATAACAGTGAACCCGCGGATTCCGCGGTCCGACCCCAGGTATATAATTAAGGATAAACGCGTGTTCTAGATATCAGATATCGGAATAATAGTGTAATAGGATGTTGGCAATTCTATTTGTGACTCGAGTTTCGAATCCTTTTTTACGAAATTATTCGTAATTGTCATTATTTTATATGTTGATATTTACCCAATATTTACAGTTAAGCAATATCAGCCGTTTAGTTATGATGCGGTGCCCTTCAGTTGAAGACCCAGAACTAAAAAAAAAATTAAATATATGCGGTTTTCACTCCCAAATTATATAATATTAAATTAATTTATAGTTAAGGTGGAACGCTAGTTTCAACAAACGGAAA
Source organism: Clitarchus hookeri (assembly GCA_002778355.1). Taxonomy (NCBI): domain Eukaryota; kingdom Metazoa; phylum Arthropoda; class Insecta; order Phasmatodea; family Phasmatidae; genus Clitarchus; species Clitarchus hookeri. The sequence continues at coordinate 101,180 of NQII01004016.1, forward strand.
AAAGAATCTGATTGAGGTAAGGAGTTCGCATATCGACTAATGTCCCGAGTTTTTGTAACATACAAGTTAAGTTTGTACATTAATTTTTCACTTTTTATTATAAATGCACAATTGGTAGAATGTTGTAAACAATCTGTAACTCTCAGATGTGACGTGAGGAAATGTCTTCAAGGCCCAAATCCATAACAAAAATTATTTTTTTCTCGTCCTTAAAAAATATTGAATGGCTTTTTCTGAGTGATAGGAGAAAGTACATACTGTTCATGGTAAAATGAACACTTTTAAGCCACTATTTTTTTTACTTTCAGCCATATTTTATCCTTTAACCAACTATTCATATGGATATATATATATATATATATATATATATATATATATATATATTGGCATATGAGTAATAAACACAATGTTCATATTCCACCACACTCGGAAGTTAACGTCATACGCGACAATAAAATATATATATTGACTGTTACTCAAAATGAGAGGACATTCAAATGTGCTCACTTTACCGTGAATAACCTATAAGTATATATCGAGTGGTGGTGCATGCTGATACCTTAATTCATATTCAGACGTTGAGAAATAATCGTCAATTTGGAATAATTCTCTCGCTATACCAAGAAGATAAATTGCGAATACAAAGGCCTGCCTTTGTCTTCAATGAGCGCGGAGCCGCGACCTGCATCATCGTTGCCTTATTGTCGACTGTGTCGATTCTGAGATCGAGTTTTTACCTTTGGTCAAAATGATCGGTGACATTAAAAATTATACTGTTGGAAAAGACCTTTCGCATGAGGAATAAATATGACAGCGGCAACATGAGATTATGCAAGATGGCATATTAAAGAACCACATCAAGAAATGTAAATAATTGTATTTTCAGAAACAGTAAACGTTGCCGACAATTCATGTTGCTGCATCGATGAGTACTGTTTCCAGAAGCGATTTTGAAGTGACAGTTAATGCGAAAGACTGAATGAGTTAAGTAGATTAGGTTCGCGCAGAATGCACACTTGCGACACTTTCGCGGAGAAATTTATGAACTTTAAAATAAACGGCCATCAGCTCAAAATACTGATGAACATTTAACTCATGCTACAAAGAAAAGTAAATTTAATATATATAATTCAATTAGGACGTAAATATGGCCATGGAGACAGCATTGATGAAAATGAACATGGAGACAGTTGAGGTGCTGAAAACGAAGATGATTTTATCGAAGCTCTGACTCATTTCTCTAACATATTTCCTGCAAAGAACGATATGAGGATGGCAGAGGACGCTGAGAATACTGGCTACCTATTTCTGGAAGACTCGAATCAACTTACTGAAAAACTCAGACACTCCTACAAGGCGGTGAGGAGTTATCTTGCACATTAATTAGATATCTTCAATCATCAAAGAACTGAAGGCATTTATTTATATCACATTTTGCTATAAACTGCTTTATTGTAACATTTTAAATACTAAATTAAAATTTTTTATTATAAAATAATTGTTTTCCTTCATTTTTGTGTATCGCATCATCGTTCCAGTTACAACTTTACAGTTATGCTATGAGCACTCAACTATTGAGGTAGAGATTTGTTTACAGAATATAAATTAAGACTTTAAGTATTAAAAATGCATGAATAGTGAAGTGCATACATATTATTAAGTCGTACGAAATGTACATATTTCGAGACAGTTGGGCAACGAATATTGCTTCTATACATATAGGTAGGGACATAGCATATTTATTGAAAGAAGGATCGATTGAATGAATAGGATTGAACTAAAGATTGACGGGAAGACGGGAAGATTGAGAGATACATGAGATTGATGGAAATATTGCGAAAGCTTGATGGAAATATTGGTCGAAATATTGATGGAAAAAATGCAAGTTTGATCAAAAGATTATAATATCGATGAAAATATTGTGGATATGAAGAAAAATTGATGGAAAAATTGTGAAAAATTTATTTTTAGATTCAAATATTGAAGAAAGATTGAAGGAAAGATTGCGAAAGTTGGATTGAAAGATTGCGAAAGATTGATGGAAAATTTGGAATATTAGTTGAAATATTCCAAAAGATTGATATAAATATTTGAAGATTGTTGTAGAATTTGAGAATTATTGATAAAAATATTGCGAAAGTTTGATGGAAAAATTCTAACATAGGTGGAGACATTCTAAATGTGATGGATTGAACACAATTTTGATGGAATGATTAAACGAATGTTTGATTTATGGTCGAGAAGAGCACAGAATGTAAGACTATCACCCGCTCTGACCTTGTTCATTCCTATTTTCATAGGACTTATACTATTGGTATTTAAATTATGTCCATCTCAGCCTAAGTGAGGGAAGGTTCTGATCCATGACATGATATTAACATACTCGTGAATGCAGTCGCTATTATAATAGTGGGCATGATTTAGTTATAATATATGTTTATTTAAATCATCCGAGAAGCATACTTACGCTTACAAAACAGTAGAGGTAGTGAACTTTTTAACATTCAGTACATCTATATCCTGGTGTTAGCCATGTGCTAGACTTTAATTATGTTTAAATTTGTGCTTAAGCTTGTGTGCATGTGTGAGTGTGTGTGTTCTCGAGTCATTGAATGTACATTACTAGAGTCGCCCTGCATCTTTTTTATATCGTATACAATGGTAAGACTTATTCACTTACTTATAATAATTCAGATAATTTAAATCCATGCTTCACGATAGCAAAAGCGAGTTGGTAGCACTGAGTTACACTACAGTGTTTTTTCGAGAATTGTGCTCTCTTCCTGTGACCAGTGAAGACTGTTTGTTCTGCCACTCGACTCCCCCTCCGCGGCCCTGACACACACTCAGTGCCACTCGCCAGTCCCCCTTCCCACAGCTAATTGTACTCCCTCCAGATCTCCCGCTAACAGTCGCATTAGTAGTAGTCAGCTTGTTGCCATGTCTGGCCCAGCAACCATCAGTGCCACTCGCCAGTCCCCCTTCCCACAGCTAATCGTACTCCCTCCGGACCGCCCGCTAACAGTCGCATTAGTAATAGACAGCTTGTCGCCATGTCTGGCCCAGCAACCATCAGTGTCACTCGCCAGTCCCCCTCCCCGTAGCTAATTGTACTCCCTCCAGACCTCCCGCTAACAGTCGCATTAGTAGTAGTCAGCTTGTCGCCATGTCTGGCCCAGCAACCACCAGTGCGACTCGCCAGTCCCCCTCCCCGTAGCTAATTGTACTCCCTCCAGACCTCCCGCTAACAGTCGCATTAGTAATAGTTAGCTTGTCTCCATGTCTGGCCCAACAACCACCAGTGCCACTCGCCACTCCCCCTTCTCGTACCTTATTGTACTCCCTATGGACCTCCCGCTAACTGTCGCATTAGTAGTAATCATCTTGTCTCCATGTCTGGCCCAGCAACCACCAGTGCGATTAGCCAGTCCCCTTTCCCGTAGCTAATTGTACTCCCTCCGGACCTCCCGCTAACAGTCGCATTAGTAATAGTCAGCTTGTCTCCATGTCTGGCCCAACAACCACCAATGCCACTCGCCACTCCCCCTTCTCGTAGCTTATTTTACTCCCTACGGATCTCCCGCTAACAGTCGCATTAGTAGTAATCATCTTGTTGCCATGTCTGGCCCAGCAACCATCAGTGCGATTAGCCAGTCCCCTTCCCTTAGCTTATTGTACTCCCTACGGACCTCCCGCTAACAGTCGCATTAGTAATAGTCAGCTTGTCGCCATGTCTGGCCCCGCAACCACCAGTGCGACTCGCCAGTCCCCCTTCCCGCAGCTAATTGTACTCCCTCCAGACCTCCCGCTAACAGTCGCATTAGTAGTAGTCAGCTTGTCGCCATGTCTGGCCCCGCAAACACCAGTGCGACTCGCCAGTCCCCCTTCCCGCAGCTAATCGTACTTCCTCCGGACTTCCCGCTAACAGTCGCATTCGTAGTAGTCAGCTTGTCGCCATGTCTGGTCCAGAGGTGAGCGCCCTGGCCACTGCGCCACCGTTGTCCCCTCTTTTTTTAAATTGTATGTTGGTTGTGTTTATATTCATATATGTTTATAAATATTTTTGTTTTAATTTACAATATTTTATATTTACTTTATGTGTTAATTGGAAATAAAAAAAATTTGTATACATTTAAGTGTAACAATATGGATATTTATAAGCTTGCTGTGTTAAGTGACAAAAAATGTTTGATATATGTTTTCTTGGGATGCCAATATGGCTATTTTACTGTCTGTATGAATTGAAAAGAGAAATATATATTTTTCTTATGTCAATGTGTGTATAATACTTTATGTTTTAATAAAAAGAAATTGTGTATTTATTATGTCACTTTATATATATAAACATAGAAATGTGTGTGTGTGTGATGCATGTGTGTATGTGTGTGTGTGCGTGTGTGTGCTCTGGAGCAAACAGTACATTCACAATCCTATTTTTAATTCAATGACTCAAACATATTTATTTATTAAAAGATATGTGAGATGTTAAACGTAATATACCTGAAGAACCACTATAATAATAACATTTTAATCAATCATTTTACACACTACTACTACTTAAGAAGACTTCAGCACTTAAATATTAAAGAGATAATTTTTCTATTAACATGTTTCTGTTTACCATATATAGATATGATGCAGTAAGTGCAAATCACAAGTACGCTCACAGACTTCTTGGAACTTGTGAAATAAGGTAGAGTGAAGTTCATATGCAGAGATATATAATAATAATTTTATTTGAATGTTCTTTACTATGATGTAGATGTCTTCTGCGAACGGACGGAAAGCAGTCACATAACGTGTTGTTGATGTCTAAAAACTCTCTCCGTTCTGCCAGCTCGTGTTGCCCGTCGCTCGCCGCGAGGTGAGGACATGAGTGCGTCTGCATGAGCCAAGCAGTACAGGTGTGTTGTCAAGGCAACTGTGACGAAGTTCGTAGTTTTATATATTCATACTATCATACATCAACATTAAAATTATATCTTTCACACCTAAATTGAAATACATTTAAAAGTATTTAATAAAGTTAATTATCTAATGTAAAATTTTATTATTCAGCAGTAAATGAAAGATTTTTCGAAATCAGTGCTGTATTTGGTATTAAAAAGATGGCTGACACGATAATAAGCATTCATGTGTAAGAGGTATTTTATAAGAGATACAAGCATTCATATCAACATAATGTCCTAAGGCGTAGAATTGGTACAGATCTCTGTTTATCCTATAACGTACTTGCAGCCATGTAATTTACTCAGCGCAACTTCTTTACGTTCATGATTCCGCACTAAAAATTTTGAACAAATTCCTGACGTTTACAAGCGCATTACAAAAATTACAGTACGTGTAGGTGTGCCGAATCGAATGTATTAAATGCAATAAGAGCATATGATACCACCAAAAACTAAGTAGTAAAGCCGGACCATCACCTACAGCAAGAGCAATGCCATATCAGCCTTTCGCATCACAGGGTTAAACGTGGTGATCTTTTAAGCAAGACAGGAATTCAACATAATAATGCTGCCTGATGGGCTGACACTACATTAAAAAAATATTCGAAAAATTTCGGTACGAAAAAATGGTCACAATATCGAGAGGGTCATCAGAAATTAATTTTATGGTATTGTTATATATTTCGAAGGAGGTTTTGAAGGAAATTTTTAGAGGTCTTCAGAGATGTACGGCATATCGGCACGAGGTTTTTGTCCTATAGCATTGTTATAAACACAAAGTACTTAGTTATTACAACCCCCAAATTTTCACGGTATACACTAAATATACGGAAACGCGCTTCGTAGCAACGTAAAATGTTACTCAGCTCCGTACATACAAAATACAGAACCTATCGTATTTCAAACATCTTGAGGTTCCTAGGAAATGCGCACTACCGAGGCTTTACGAAGATATATTTGCCCATTTAACTATAAAAATTATCGTTACCACAGCAGATAGTATATTCACGTCACTTAAACCTATTCTTTCAAACATATTCAATTAGTCCGAGCAACTTGCAGCATTTAGTAACAATGAAAACACTTAAAAATTAATGGAAGATGGAAAAGTGTCACACACTACATGTATTGTAATAACATTTTAACCTTTATTGCTTTTGTTGGGTTGTGGTAGGAATCGCGGCCTTCCAACTTCTTGTAACCAAATTCCTCTTCACAATATAAAGTTATATTTGAAATTTTTAATATATTTGTACACCAATGACCATCTACACAACGAAAATTAAGTTTATTTTCCAGAGTTGGAAACTACACACACCTAGTAGCCAGTTTACGAAGTGGTCCTGTGATTTCGCGAAAAAAGGGCAAAATGTGCGGAATAATCGTTAAAAAAAATTAAGTTGCACGTACACTGAAATAAATTTTTTTTTGTCAAGTAGAAAGATAATCTTTAAAATATAATGGTTTTTCGTGTAAGCATAAAAGGGAAATATTAATTTCAAAACTTTTTAATGCCATAATTTAAAACCATTACTGGACATTTATTTATCAGTACTTTTTGGTAATTTCATGGATTTTTTAAAATAAAAATAGTAACTTGTTGAGTCGTTACCCTCTACTACAAATTTTTAACTAAATAGTTACCTGGGATTTAAGGGTTCCAGAGTCTTCCATGTGTGCTTGTGTATTTATATATGAAATATACAAAATGGGATGTATTTTCTTAAAGACAAAGACAGACACACACATTGCTGGAGTAACAATCTCTTGTATTTATCTGGGCTTATTTGACACAGTTTTATGTCCTTCGTCTTTTGGCTGCATTAATATTTCACTCTAATTAATATTAATAAATAACTGCGGCAACGGTGTGAGAGTACTAAGTATCGTAAATTGAGAATGAGGAGGGTAATATTAGAACAACGAAATAAACACAGATCTAATTTTATTTCGGTGGTTATCAAATTAGTAGGAACAAATATTTACCCAGCATAATAAGTGCAAATAATAAAGTCATAAAATTTGCTTGTGCTGCAAATTTATTAGAGTGGATGGGCACATAAAAAAATTTTCTATTAGGTACAGCAAAATACATTATTTGACACAATACACACTTTGTCACAAAAACCAAAGTAAACGCACACTTTCATCTCAAAATATTTCATGAGCACAATATAAAGTACACGAAAATACCCTGCATATAATGAAGCACTCAAAATAGTCTAAATAAACAACTAAAAAATTTTCAAAAAATACTCAGTGTTTCTTACAAAATCGCGATAACCAATTAATGAGCAAGCCCCTAAGAGTTCTTCACAGTAGTTACTTTTCCATACGATCGTGTTACCTTGACGCCAACGAACAAATAGAGCGGGCGACTACAATTTTCATACCACAAAGCAAACATATTGGTCACATCCACGAAAAACAAATTAATCGTTTGTTATTTGGACGAACATAATTGCAACCAGATTGTACAAATCTCGAAGGTTGTAAGTCACAAATCATTGAATGAAAGTAAAATTATGGCACAGTAACATAGCAATGGCACATAGCTCACACCTGCGATATGCAAGGAGCCAGGTCGAATTACTCGTAAAACAAAGCCCATTGTAATAGCAGAATAATCAATAGAAGGTACAACAAAGAATGATTGAGGGTCATAAAATAAAACATAGTCCTTTTTTGACAGAAAGTGTTATTTTATGATAACTAGATATTATCTGAAACATTCGTGAGTAAAAACACCTGGGTTCGTACAAAGAAAGAAGAAGGTACTGGATGGTACTTTTTTATAACCCTCCATATGGGTATTCTCATCATCTTATCATAATATTACATGATAGTCACTTGTTTTGATAGGGAGGATCTTACAAACGCCTTTAAATGAACGTGTTCACCCATAGTAAGTGGCTCCACAAGTAAACATCGCCACAAATCAGGTTATAACACAGCACATTCACGTCCGTACTTGTTGCCTACTTCAACAAGACTGAAACGTCGCGTTTCTTTCAATGTCATTAGCTGACTTAGGTATTATTTAAGTTCGTTTAGTTGTGTGTTCATGATGTTTACTTTATCAGATAAAGATTTTCAGAGCAACTTCGGTGGACTGCCACCAAAACATTCGTTTTATATTATGGCTAAATGTGCGTTTTTTTTTTTTTTTTTNTGGTTTGCAAGACCACTCAACCGTATTATAGGTACCTATTTCTCCTGGGAGGTTAATTTCGTGCGATGCAAGTTAACCAGGCTGGTTGTCACAGCGTGTGTGTGAGGGGTAGGTTGACTCTACCTGTTGCACCGTGTGTGAAACGAGGGCTTTAATGACCAACTGAAATTTGAAAATATAACTGTCGCTTCACTTCGACGCTTTTCCACCTTACCTTTCCAGCGTATCGCATTTCGTCGGGATGCGTAACTTATCCATATTTCAGTTAATAAAATCCTCTACTGTGATCTGTCCAGAGCCATGTGTTAACAATTCTCAGCAACTGAAGTTAATGAACCCCCTTCTAATGCTCTGACTCACCCTACTTCAAAATCCTCACAAAGGAAACTATTAACCTGCTGGCCTACTACATCTGTTAGCGTATACTTACATAAAGTGTAACGCCACGTGTTCCTCAGAAGTATACTTCCCCGCGAAACAAACATCACTCCTGCTCCCGTTTATATTACTCTATGTCAGATTCTTATAGGACTGTTCAAGCCAGTCACAATTATGTTTGGAGAAATAAAAATGTGTATTTGTATATGTATTTATATAACAAGGCATTTTACAGTAAATTTTATAAATTCCAATAAAATTATACTCATCCTTCTCATTTTTATGTAACTTTTTAAAGAAAATTGAAATAGCTTAAATGCTTTCCTTCCTACAAGTACATATGGCTGAATAGTTAGAAAAAGTGTAAATTTTTTTCACGATTGAGAAATCCTTGCATGTTTATCTTCATCAAACTATCTACTCTGCATATATCACCAATTTATAAAAACTGGAGAGGGGACTGCAGTACTATTTAACAAATTTTGTAATAATTTTTAGGTGGTTACATTTATTTTCAAGTGAGATTATTATGCAATACATATGTAATCTAATAATTCAATTAAATATTGGTTTATACAGTGCCCAATATATGATAATCTGAAAGAATATTTTTTTTCTGATTAACACACAGTTACAAAATTACAAATACAGATATCTGTCCGATTGGAGAAACAATTTAAAATACTTCGTGCAATTAAATTGACCAACAATTAAAGTTTAAATTATATAGGACAGATGCACATACACTTCAAGTTACGTCAGTTAAATGACGTATGTAGGTACGACGTGTTTATATAATACGGCCCAGTAAAGTAAAAATTTGTGGAAATAAAACAAATTTTTGTAGTTTGGAGATAGTTTAACAATAATTAAAATCAACAATTTTAATCGAAACTAAAAGTATAATACAAAACCACCATTAAACAGGAGAATAACAAGTTAAACGTAATACAGGCATTACGTCATTTCTTAAAATTAGTTGCATACTATTTTTCAGCTTTTGTATGAGTACACAGCAACCAACACACAATGTCATAAATTATGTGATGAATTGAAACTCTCTTTTCTAATGTTCACAACTCCCAAATATTTAATTTTAGGGACATGTTATGAGTTTAAATACATTTTAACATGCAGAAGTTTAAACAGCTATGTAATTTTTTTAAAGAAAATTTTATACTTATATCAAATATAAAATAACAACATCGGCAATGATTTCATAATATTTTAAATATTCACATAAATCAGGAGATAAATTTCATAAACGAAATATAATATTCCTACCCACATTTATGAAAATTCTATTTAATGTTTCAGGGAAAACCAACGGATATATTTTTCACAGAAAAAATAGACATATAACTTAACTAGGTATTTTTCATTGTCGTAGGACACATTAATTCCATATAAAGGCATGCCAATAACCTCGTGAGTTACCATGCAATGGAGAATATTATACAAATTCCATTACATTAATTGTCATAACATATGTATATTTTAATATCCTACACTTGATACACTCTACTCAAAGAAAATTGTTTTAACGATTTTTTTTTCAAACAGAAAAGCTACATCATATGCTTAAAAAAAACTAAGAATCATGTATTTATAACCTTAATTACTTTTGTTAATTTTAGATGTCAATTCTCAACCTCTTTTGACCAAATATATAAAATATGTGTCCGTGTGAGAATATTTCCTATCTGACTTCTTTACTTGTACTGATGTCATACGTGAATAAACCCGCAATTTCCAATAACAAAGCAATATAACTATATATAGGGGATTGATTGATTAAAATATTACTTAGGAAATAATTCATATCCACAAATCGACTCCTTCCATTTGTCCACATTAAAAAACTAAATTTTTTAAAATTATAAATGCGATAAATAATATTTAGCAAATATTTATGATTTTTCTAATTTTCAGCGTAACAAAGTGTTGCATATAAAAATGATTGTTCTTATTCAAATTCTAACATAACGACCTTTAAAAAATGTTTTGGGATAGTTGACATTCTGTTTTTCAGGTCTCGTACATTCAATTAATAACAGATGTTGAGTGAGTTACCACACACAGCCGGGTTTCATTTTTTATTGATTCATATGAATTTAACTTTCTTCCAGTTATGCGGTATCTCTTGGTTTTCCAGCAAATGTCGTAAATATTTAAACGTGGCTCATATCTTAACAGAATAGCAATCCTGCCATCTGACACTGTATTTTCAAGAAACGTTTGAGCATTTATTGATTACATAATTAATTTACATACATCATCAAATATTATTGTCCATATTTAACTTCAATGTCCATTACTTATCAAATTGTCAGTATATCTCCAGTTAGTAAAAATCGTCTTTATCGTCCTTTCACTACCACTTTCTTAGTACTGTTCAGCTTTTGTATTTATTTTCTTGTTCTCCTATAGCAGGAAACGCTAATTCCTTAATTAGTTTTCTCTTTAACTCCTTTGTTTCTTTATTGCGAACAAAATTTTAGATATCAAACTACACATTACTCCTGGCACTTTTAGTGTGCATCTTATCCTATATTTATTCTTGTAATTTCTTCTGCTCTCGTGTATTAGTTTTATATCACATGACTGATAAACACACGTTAGTCTTGTGTATTTTTTAAAAGGATGTGTTTTTTGTTTTAAAATTGCTAATGTTTAAAAATTCCGTTGACATTTTTCAATATATTTAAATTGTGTCTCTGCATTTGTTTCTAATACTATTGGAACTTTAGTACTTGTGACTGTGACACAAAGGTCATCTAAAATGATCCATTACTCTGATATAAAATATCTTCTAATTTTTTAAATATTAAAATATTTTATTCACTTCCGTTACTTTAATGTAGTTGAGAAATATCAATATGAGTTATGATTCTCCCTGCCCCTTTAAATTCATAGATATAACATTTAATTGATAAAGATTTGATCTCTTTATATTTTCACAAAAATTGTAGAAACGTGAATTGCTATACTTCCTTTTAGAAAGTTGATTTGTTCCAAGCCCTTACACATCAGTGTATTATTTACCACATACTTTTATCCTTTCAGTTATATCTTTTTTTCGATAGTGATTCTATATAATTCGGAATATATTTGTGCTACTCAAGGAGTCTGATAATTCTTGTTGTTTCTGAGGTATTTATTTACCTTATTTAACATACTCCAATAATAAATTTACGTGAAATATATGTCCGTTCCTCATCTTTTAATTAATTATCATTTAAAATTAATTTCCGAAGCTAGACAAATCACTGAGAGTAATATTTTTCTTAAGTGATTTGGTAGCCAAATGCTGTTCACGGTAGAGTGAGCAATTCTGTAGCGCTGGTTCCTTTTCTATTTCAGCCAATTGACATCCGTCCACTTTTTGTGTTACTGTCAACATTTCAGCGGGAATAATAAACACAGTGTATACATATCACTATCCTGAAAGCGAAAACTCCAAGGCAACAATGATATGTATTTATTGATTAAAATGTCTGAAGGGACAGCCTCAAAAAGTGCTCGCCTTAACGTGAACATCCTATAGAGAAATTATCAAACTCTTAAACTGTTGAACAGTATTTTTTTTTTTTTTTTTTTAATATTTAAGCCTTCTGATAAAAACACGGAATAGTTAAAGGGTTTAAGTATCACCCATTATTTGTGCAGTTCCAACATACTCTTGCTCCACTGCAAATCCAGTACAGGTTCCCTACCTTAGTCCTGATACGGGACTCTAGCAAGGCGTTGCCATTCCCAGCCAACCTGTTCTGCCTGGCTCGTCACAGATACAACTTGATATCTTATACAAAGCCCATTTAAGGAATTTTGACTCACTTTTTTCAGCAGTTATGACTGAACCATTAGTATTTATACCTACAGTTTCTTGACTTTTATGAATATTCTTCTTCAAAATTAAATTTAGTATCCATTATGTTTCATTAAGTTTCGGTCTATTAACTATGTCTGTGAATATCCCATGTCTATAAACTAATTGTTAGTTGAAGTTCAATAGTTAGATTTTAAGCCTAACATCTTTATGGAAGGGTTCCAAGCTAAAATCCTTATAAAAGAAGTTATTGGTATGCATACTTTTCGAAATTATGCATAATTCTTCATATTCTGCACGAACATGCTTTCATGCAAATATCGTATAAAAAAACCAACATTCTGTATGCTTTGAACAGCTAAGACACAGACGCAGAGAAATGTTTATCACGTTTAATAAACTACAATAATATTCATTAAAACTGAAAAATCTAAAATCTTACATCTATGACAGCGCACCCTCAAAATGTCATAGATGCCCGTAGAGAAATACTATAAGTCTGTAAAGAAGTCACGTACAAATGTAACTTAAACGTGCGATTTAGTTGAAAACCTATCATTTTAGTTATTTTTCATGCAAGAAAGAACATCGATACTTGTTTTTCTCGGGCGCGTAAAAATTCCAAAATTATTTTCCTGCTACTATTTGTAACTTCCTCCACCAGGAAGACAGTTTTAAAACGATATTAATACGGTATAAAATTAAATACGATTGTATTGTATCTAGACATGTATTTATTGCAAGTATGAGTTCTAAAACAGTTTCTATCAGGAAAAGAGAACTACTAAATATAATGTGACTTTCTGCGAGATAGATAATAAATAGAAATTCGCAAGAGAAGAGCACACAAAAAGAACAAAGTGTACGTCAGAAAACCTTGACGACTTGAAGCAAAAACTATTTCCTTTTAAGTCCCAATTATGTACAATTGGAAGAAAGCGTCCCGAATAAAATAAACATTTGAGTTACGTAATAAGTAATGGCTTGTTAATACAATTTCATTTTATTATTGTACAAGGTATATGGCCAACCATAAAATTCACTTGAAGCTAGTCGTGAGCGCACAAGAGGTCAGAAAACCAAAGACTTGAGAGAGTCTACACCAACAGCTGTTCTAACATCCGCAGCTCAAATGAGTTGAAGAGCTGCAGTTCCCACTTCGCCTGGTTTGTTGTGGGAAAATAATTTGTAAAAACCACAACCTGCCTCCACAAAATACTATAGGCCTTTGAAAATATAAATTATTAAGAAATATATGCAAGTATATATTGCGGAGAAGAGAAGAGTTGCTGAATAAATACGAAACACCATTGCAACAAGAGTTATGATCCAATATAGACATGCGGAAGTCGTACACAATTTACTCTTTGCCATGATATACGGCAAAGTATGTAATGCTCTGACGAAAATGACGTCAACGCAAAGATGCTACCTGTGGGACGCTACTTTGACACAAGATAATAACGTAGACGACACGATTAGGAGGGAAATTAATACAGACAACCTTCAATTCGGCATGTATGTCTTACATGGGTTGATTGGCATGCGTTAATTGCTTTTACATTTGGCTTATACATTGCCAATCTACAAGTGGCAGCTCGAGGAAGTTACAAAGATATTGTAATCAAATAAAGCACGAATTCGGAGAGAGTTTCGAAAACGCCGTGGTTTGACATTAGGACAACTTAAACCTAACATTGGCAATCTCAAAACCGGACATACAGCAAGACGGTTGTTTAAAAACACAGACCTCTCGGCTTAACTCACAAACAGAACAAGGGATTAAATACAGAAAAAATATATAATAATGATTGTTGTATCATGGGGACTAGATATAGACTGAAATATTTCGTGCTTTCACTCATAATACGGCAATGTACTTTGTTAAAAGAAATTCATAATACAACATGCCACCGACAGTATATGTATTCCATACATGGACAGGAAATAAAGACGTCAGGTTTGCTTTAAATATGACAATAAACAAAAGAAACCCAGAAATCACACAATAAATATCTTAATGCTTACAGAGAGCACTGCACCAGAAAATGTTGCCGAGGAAAAACTTATCATAATGTATTTAACAGCTTCCTTTAAAGCTGAGATCCCGTTATATCCATTTAGAGGACAGTCAAAAATTAAACCATGCAGTCTCTTCCGAAATAGGCCCAAGAGTTATTTTTCATCAATCTGGCAGTGATGTTGATGAAAATAAGGGTGCCTTAAGTGACAATGTCGATGGCTATACTGATAAAGTTGGATATTTGATAATTGAATCCATCTGGTGGTGACGATAGTGAAGAAGAGGATATTGGTAGTAACAAGGCCGATGATGGTTAGAGATTAAAACCTGATGTATTGATATATTATTCAATCCGTTATCATTTATTGCATTTTAATGACTTGCAGTTTTGATAAAATGATTACATATTGTTTTTCTTGTCAATTGATTACATCTTGTATTCAATCTATTTGTATATCTTAAGCCATACTACTTTTTGAAAAAAAAAAACAGCAATGTTGTCACGTCAGTGTTTTGATCATATCTTCCTAAAAGTAAATGCTCGTTTTCTTTATAATTCACATATTTATTCATGACTTTGCAATATTTTATTTTATTTTTTCTTTCACTTTATTAGGTATGCAGCATGCAGGGTTTGAATTACAACTTGAACTAATGCCACTTATAGCGACTTCTTGTCCCAGTGTGTGTTGGTCACATTTGGCGACAGTGTTGCCAGGAAGGAAATGTGTATCATCGTAGTGAGACCAGAGCTCGGAGACGGACTTCAGAGCACATAGATTGTCGCATCAGGTGCCAAGATTTGGCACACAGCCACAATCCCCTAGTGGTGACATTTTACGAAGTGTTCAGGGCGGTCTGCATTCTCCGATATCAACATGTACGGTTTCGCGCCGATTAGTTGAGGCAGGTATGTTGTCTAGTCGTATGTAGTGAAGGCTGCCCTTAACAGCGAGTCATTGTCATCTTCGCTTATAATGGTGTCGCACCAGAGCTGTGCGGGGTGCACTATGGAACAGTATAACTTGCCGTGACGACACCCATACCTGTCTAGCCAATGGTGATCACCGTGTTAGTATCTAACGGACGTGGCCTCAGGGTGGAAACTTTTGCCTTTGTGGACCACCACACATCTCGTCAACGGCCACTTGTGTTCATGGTTTAGGGTCAATTAGTGCCAACATATTCTCATCTCTACAAGTCATTACGTGACCACTAACGACTTGTCACAGTATTGATGACGTACTGTGGCCCGTGGAAATACCATATCCAGTATTTGAGATCACTGGATCCTCTTCTTTTACTAACAAGTTAATAGTATGCATTGCACATGTTTGACAATACACTCTTACAGGTTCGTCTTTTTTTTAGCATGCTTTAATGGCATCGCGTTGAGTCTTTCAGACACTGCGTGTACGTGTGTGTTTATATAGGTACACAGTATTTTAAGAATTCACATTAAATACTTCATGTTTTCTGTGACAAATTAATTGAATGCGACATTTTTGCATTATCTTGCAGTGACAGTCAATCATACGCGCGATGTATACTTTTCCTACTTTTCCTGTCAAACTCAAATAAGTGGGTTATTTGTGCAGTTAAGGTTCGTTTACAGCACACATTACTCCAGCTCATGCTCCGTGGCGATGTCATGAAATTCTGTTATTAGGGAGAAGAATATACATAAATACATAATATATATATAAATACATAAATATATATATTTTCCAAATATAATACACTCCTGGGCTCATTATATTCCATTTCAGTAAGTGATAGCTTCCGGTATTCGTATTTTCTGTAGCGGATAATGCTTTCAGATTCGTCGAAATATCTTGCACATTAGCATAAATAATAAATAATTAAAGTCGTTCAAATTATAGGGCTTCAGCAACGAACAGCTCAGATGACTTTACACAGAGATCACTACAATTGTTATATGAATATTTCCACAAGCCATGTATCCATTCTCACACAAATATAACACAGATTTATTTCATTATATAGGATCTAACCACTGCTGGTTGTAAAAATATAAATTTTTTATTAATCTACAATTTAGAACACATGTGGAAAATATTTTAATTATATTAAAAACAACAATTTTCTCATTTGGTTTTATGCATTTAAGGTATTGTATCACTAACGTCAATAGTTCCCTAGTTTAAATGCATTCATATCAAATATTATACTATCACAAATGCACAACACAGAAAAAATGTATTCGAAAATATAGTTAAAAATGCATAACGTTTATAGGTAACCGACATAACATATAACCGCAAATATGTAACACACTCTCGCAGATAATGTAGTAAGTAGTCATGTAATTCAACGTGAGTGAATGAAGATATTTCATTGCTAGAACAGCGGGTTTTAAGAGACGATGAGGATGATTGAGGTGAGTATGGAGTAGCGCCGGAATAAAGACGGAGGGGAAACGGGCGATCCTCGATTAAACCCGCCGACGAGTGGCATCATCAGGCCATATACCCACAAACGAAAATCCGTGATTTGGTCCGGCCTCTAATTGAACACAGTTCACTTTGGAGGGAATTAGAGTATTCTATCCGCTCAACTACCGCAGCCCCCGTAATTCTACGTGTTTGGCTACTTGTGTCCAGAAGAATAAAACTGCAGCAGGACAAGGACATACGACATGACTGACGTCGCTATGGAGGGAATGATCGGCAGGTCCAGAGTGAAGAAGCCAGCTGATGTGAACACCAGCTCCTTGCTGGATATCTGGTCTGAGAACTCCTTCAGCTGCACTCGTGCCTCCTTGTCCATTCCTGGCTCCAGGAGCAAGTCCTGAACTACGTCTCCTGTGATCCTTGCAGCTCTGAGAGCAGCGTTGCTCACACAGATGATCAACACAGCCTCAGTGAGGTATATCGCTGACCACATAATAAGAACTGCAACCTCGCCTTTTATGAACAAACGAACTGTCATATCTGAAAGTGTGAATATTGAAATAAGAGCCATTGATGTGATAATAATAGAATGTATGAATGCAGACAAGATGACAAACAAAACCAGTACACCATATGAGGAGTTAATATGGCACACAATGTGACTGAGACAATTGTAAACTTTCCTTTAGGCCAAGGTATTTTGTTTGTAATATAAATGTGTCGTGTTTTGTTCTGTGGTTCTTGTTTCACGTGTGTTTGTCACAATAATGTCAAGTCTTTCGGAATGCAAATAAAAAGTGTTTTCTGAAGCGTTTCTTCGCTTTTGAGAAATTCTTCTGTCCGTATTAACATTATTTATTTTTTTCTTGTGAAGAGTATCATATAGTTGGGTATTCAAGAGAGTAAACCGCTGCCTTTCAAGAAGTACTACATTTCTGTAGTTGGACACTACGGTAGTAATTATAAACCTTCCTACATAACTAAAGAAATGTATTGGATTAAATGCAAACCCAACGAATACTGACTGTTGAACTGCTGCAATAAAAATATTTACTACATACGCACATGTAAGACACCATTTCATGCATTTAACCCATTTCCTGTAGCATTCGCCCGCGTTTCTGACCAGAGACTCATCCACAAATACAAATCTGTGTAACATCTCCTGACGGTGTTCGTTATACAGACACATCCCTATTAATCCCACAGAAGTAGTGACGGCACCATTCGCGATGAAAATTAAGTGCGATATTTGTCTCAGTTGCTCTGATATATAAAATTTGTGTTTCACTATTCTGTACGCATATATTACGGTAGTTACAATTATTACTGTGACAGCAATGAGAGTGTAGACAGTGGCTGTTGCGGACCTCTTGAGGACAGGCATGCTGCTGCCATCTTCTTGAACCTCTTTGGTTACTCTAAATGTTTCAAGACCCAGCAGTTTTGAGGCAGTTGTAGTAGGCTCTAGGCAAGTGGTGAAGTCTGCTTTCTCTGCTGATACTGCTGAAGTTGGAACACACCAAGCAAAAGTACAAAAAACATTTAAAGCTTTTAAACTTGGATCTGATCCAATTTCATTGCAGACAATATGTTTTCTCATTATAACACGGTTTTTTACTTAACTCTACAGTCATGTATTTATTGGCGTATGTGTCAAGCATATGTTTTTGGTACGCCTAAGTAAAACGATTCCCTTGTCTGAATGGCCTCACAAAGTTAGCTACTCAAGGGATACATTTTCACCATTAACTTAGAGTTCTTGTGGCTGTATGTAGGATATGAAAAACACATAAATAAAACAAATGAAGAAACAGCATTTTTTAAGTGTTATCTGTTGCTCTAATGTGACACTTGTTGATAGGCTCAGTTTTAAAAATAAATTATATATCTTAATATGCTTTCATAACGTAAAATTACGTGTTTTAATTTAAATATTTGGCACCTGTTTCATTTTTCATGTGAATATTTAAAAAAACTTAACTGAAATTTATTTTATTTAAATAACATAAAAAGGGAAAAACAAATATAAATTCATCTCAGTAGATACCGTTTATACATGCCGGTTTATAAACTTTAATTTTTCTAAAACCCTTTTTGAGCCCACATTTATACACAGTTCGTGTGCTTCCACCATAAGTAAATTTAACATTGCATTTGACCAGAATCGTCGATCATGTTTAGATGTGACATTGTCAGCAACATATTTGTGTTGCCAATATTACCACAAACACTTGCATATAACACGAAGAGATGTGAAAATAAACGTGTTCCATGCTACAAAAGTTATATATATATATATATATATATATATAAGATTATAAACGACGTTATGAGAGAGACCCACTGCCCTTACATGTGTATTTAAATTACTGTGCTTACTACAGATATAGTGCAAGTTAAAATATAGGCATTCACAGCGCCAAATATAATTTTAATTCGTCCATTTCTAACATGGTAGTTTGAGCACAAATCGTATGTAAACAGGCTGATTCTGAAATCATGGGAAAGACATTGAGGGGTGGTAGAGCTCACTAAAACTAACAATTATTGCATAGGAATATATGGGCGGGAGTGATTCTTTGAGGCACAAACACAGAAAAAATACATGAAATGAAACATATTGTTTATTTACAGCGTCGCCGCTTAATGCTTTTTTACAGCAATGTTTATAATAATTGCTCAAAATTGCTAGCACTGACAGTAATGCAAGCTTGGTAGCGTTGGTGGAGTGATTGGCGAACAGATTCAAATACGCCGGCTATTTCGCGCACGCGTTCAGCCCCACAGGATAATCGAGCGATGAGTTCATCAATGGAATTACTGGAATATCGTAAATGAGCGATTTAAAATGCCCCCAAAGGAAGAAAAAGAGACTCGATAAATCTGGCGATCGTGGTGGCCATCGGACTGGCCCACCACGCCAAATCCAGCTCACCCCAAAAGTAGCATCCAGGTAATTGCAAAATTCAATACTGAAATGGGCTGGTGCACCACCATGCTGAAACAACTTTTGATTGTGAACGACAATCGGAACGTCTTGCAGCAATTCTGGTAAAATCTCTTCCAGAAATATCCGATAACAGCGGTAATTGAGTCAAGTTAGTAGAATATAGGGCATATGAAGTAATCATTCACATTATCTGCCCAAACATTCAAGAGAAGCGTTGTTGGAATGAATGTGGGCGTGTGGCGTGTGGATTTTCTTTTGCCCACTCATGAGAATTGTAGGCATTTAAAACACCTTCGTGTGTAAAGGTCGCCTCATCTGTGAATAGCACATGAGCTGGAAAAGCCGGCTGCAACGCACACTGCTGCAAGAATCATTGGCAAAAAGCCACGTGCAGAGGGTAATCACACTTCTGCAAAGCTTGGACTCTCTATATGTGGAATGGGTGAAAACGTTCTTCGTGTAAAACTCTCCAAACGGTTGGTTGGCTGACGTGTAGACGACATGCTGCAGCCCTCGTACTCGTGCCGGGTGTTTCGTCCACATGGTAACACATGACTTCTGCAAGGTGTGGTTACCATACAATCCTCGATCGACCCCTACCATCAGTACTGGCGATAAATAGATCATTTTCACAAAGTTGACGATGTAATTGCTTAAACATTTTGTGTTCCGGCTTGCGTCTACGTGGAAAGCGTTCCCGATACACCCGTAGCGCTGCTCTGCCGTTACCATTAGCAGAATCATACATTAGATTCATGTCTGCCTTTTCGCTGTTCGTTAAATCACCCATCACGGCCGAACTTTCAAGTGCAAATGCTTTGTTCGCTGATGCAGCAGGTCACTGGCACACCGTTTGACTGCCCTCAACTATCGCCACCATTGTCAGCCAATCACTCTATATGTAGAGGTCTCCAAGCATGCGTGACTGTTGATAGATGCATTTCCAACAACTTTTTTAACATTATCTGTACGGAATGAGTCGTAAAGTATGCTGCTAGTGAACATTTTATTTTTCCGTGAATGAGTTATGATATTGTGTTTGTGCTTCAACGCGTCACTTCCGCCCATATTATCATATACAATGATTGTTTGTTTTAGTGAACTCTACAATCCCTCAATGTTTGTCCCATTATTTAAGAATTTTCGCTTTACAGATTATTATTGTGTAGGTTTATTCTTCAAGTTAAATAAACAATCAATATATTTAAATAAGTGTAATAACAGGCTTATATTCTGATACATTCAAGGAGGTACAAGGAGATTAGTGTATGTTTGTAAAGTGTTTTGGCAAACTAAATCTGCATAAAAAATTTAAACGTTTTACCTTGAGACCTCTGTAGCAGCGTTTGTGGGCGATCGTGAGGAGGAATAGTACGTCCTTGCTCTCACCAGACAAGACTCTGCCTGGAGGACATTCTCCTTGGACTCACTCCAGCCATGGCACGCCTGCAAAACCCACACTTATACAACACATGACGCACGCAGCTAAGATTTCAGTTCTGATTTCCATTAAATAATTATGGCAACACTAAATATTTTATAATGCTGGAATCGTTTGTTGAATTGCTATAAATATTTATTGAACACGATTATAGTTTAAAATTAATCAATAAAAAATTAATTAAATATTCAACCACAAAAATGCGCTGTAATATACATTAATATAAACATATATTATATAATTTTATTATAAACACTTGTTAATATTATATATTGACGTATACACATGCTTGCACATAACGTCATGTTAATAAGGAAATTCCATAAACAAAACGAAAATTTTTTTTATGAAATCCTCTTAATTTGGTGGCAACATGCAATTTGTATAGATTAATAAATTCAATTAAATAACAAATTAAATTGAAGTAAATAATGCATTTGCACAATTACTGTATGATCAGCATCAATGGTAATAAATCGAAATATTTTTTATCCATCCAGTACAATACTGGACAGTGTGGAGATTCGTACCATACTTACTACAAGATCGTATATTTTACCTTACATCCACGTAGAATCTAAATTTTAATTTGGTTAAATAGGTGTTTCCAATCATTTGGACCCTACTCGAGAGAACGTGTTTGCTGGTTTCGTCAATTTACTCTGCTTTTTTCATAATTTTTTTTATCGCAGCTGCCTTAAGGTTACTTTTTATTAGTTTCTTGCTGTGCTGCTTTGAATAATGTTTTGTAAAACTCTCCTAAATAATATATAGAAGGATGGATATGACGTATCTACTTACCAACGTGAAGCTTATATGGTTATTGCGGACATCAAGTTTGTTATTACATGGCCTTTCGGTGATTACAATTATTTTATTAATTTTCAGAACGGTACTTTTTTTTTTGGAGGTATCTGAAATAATAGTGAAATAATAAATTATGGAGACTAATGTATTTTCAAAATGAGTTTAAAAACTTGTACTTATTTCGATGTTTTAAATTTATTTCTTAAATTCGTTTAACTGTATATTATTGATACGTTAGTTTATCGATCAAAATATTTTCTCATGTTATAAGAAAGTGAAAAATTATATTCGGAATTGGTTACGCAGTGTTCTTGAATTTAATTTTAAATTTTTAGATAACATTTGAAGGCAATACAGTTAGATGTTGGAACCTTACCTGCATGTGATGGAAATTTGAGAATCGAATTAAATTTACCATTCTAGTCCTGTGTCCAGAATAATTATATCAGATGCAACCATAATAAATTTGAAAATAATTAAACTAAGCTTTCCCTATAAAAACCTAAAGTTCCAATTCATACCTAAAAATTTACATCTTAATAAATGGTAATTAAAATATTATTTGGTATTTTAATGAATTTGTTATCGGTATATTGTCATTAAAACATAAATGTTACCATAATATAAACATTAAAATATTATGTGTTAAACATATTTGAGGAATGAGCCTTGACATTTTTCTTTTCGTCTTATATTTTGGCTGAATTCAAATAAATGTCAAAGAACTGAGGAGGAAATGGTTTTAATCAACGAGCCGACTAGCCGTTTATCATGAACTGCTTAGAGCTGAGATAAGCATAAAGGTATAATAAACNGGTTTTAATCAACGAGCCGACTAGCCGTTTATCATGAACTGCTTAGAGCTGAGATAAGCATAAAGGTATAATAAACAATAATTAAAAATAAATTATTATTATTTGAAATTAGGCTGTGTGATATTTTGTAATGTGAATATCTGTTATGTCTAATATATTAGCCATTGTTATTACGTAAAACTGGTAAAGGCCATGTGTCGAAGAGAGCACGAGCTGGTCAAGTGGAAGCTACAATTAAATATTCAGGTTTTTTAAAGTAAGTTATATATATTTACGTCCGCGTTTTTTCTGTAGTTTTATTATGTTCAGTCACAGTTAGATTGGAATATGATACTGGTATAATATAAATTTTGGAATTGTATGTTGGAGATAATAGTTTCGTTTTGAGGTATATCTGACCTTTAGCCTACCTTAGTTCAGTGAAAAGGAAACATATTTGGGGTCTCTTTAATGTGATTTAGATGTATTTGCAACATGTTTCCAGTAAAAAAAACTATATGTTTTAATATTGAAATTTTCCTTAAAAACTTTTTTTGTAGGGCTAATGTGTAATGATAAACGAGATTGGTGTGCCCAAAAAACATAAAGTTCAAAGATAAGAGACACGATAGTTGAAAGACTAGTAGAAATGTTGAATATCTGGTGTCCTGATAGAGTATTTTCTCTAAGCGTCTAGGTAATTTTGTGGAAGTGAGTATAGTGCATGATTTTCTGAATAAGTTTTATAAGTTTAATTTAGTGTAGCACAGGGCAACATGTGTATTAAACAGTGCGAGTTATCTCGTATTGTAAGCAACTGGTCGTAGAACTTACTTCACTACTAAGAAAAAAGTAGAGCTAATTGATATTATGATGATATCGGAGATGCATCCTATTGCTACAAATAAATATAACGCAATACGCGTACCCCGTAAGCAATAATTATTAAGTAGAGTACATGTAACGCTATCACTCAAAACGAGATAGAAACCGCAAGTACAGTTTACCGATATTTGTGCATAGTGATGGCCGTTGACGTGGTTGCACGGCGGCATAGAGTACCGCTGTACTCGAGGCAGCACACGTGGCTGTGGTGATGATAGTCGTCGTCTACATGACTTTACCACGTGGTTCTAGCAGCAGCGCATTACTACTACACACTTCCCTGCCTTTCTGTTATGGACAGACGAGGCACTGTTTACCCGCGAGGACATTTTCAACAATAAGGGTGCGTCTTTCCTTTCATTTGTAGCACAAGGATGCAGTTCCAACACTGTGTTTAATACATCAGAACACTCTTCTTGACACAGAGTTGCATTCCCAAAGGTATTAAAAATCATAAAAAAAAAATTATATTACTGTTGCCACATACCGGTACGAAGCAATCATTTAAGTGTATACAGGTAAACATAAGAAAATAAGTTTCAATTTGTACTAACCATTTTGGATGTTAGAACATTTATATTGCATGCTATTATATAAAGCCTGATTTCCATTATGTCCCATCCCACTTCATAAAAATATTAAGTTTAACATGATGATTTAAAAAATGTAATTATTCTTAGTCAATAAGAATGTGTAAAAAAAACATGCTTTCTCCTAAGATTTTCTCACTACTATGAAAGTGAAATTTCAATTCATAAGTAAATTGCACAAAAAAGTTTAAGCATAATGCACTCCATTCGGGTGGTCAGTCGGTGATATTGAGGGTAAGTACGGTGTCCTCCGACTAGACTTGAACTCCACAGAAGGGCAACATGAAATATCTCGTGTGCCATGCTGACATATATGTTCAAGGTGTATGATGTCACTTCTGGTTGTGAGTATAATGTTTGGTAAGGCCACTACTAGCCAATGGCGATGAAGGTGTTGTATCGCCCTGTCTGTGGCTGTGGTACTGTCACGGGCGGGGGCTCTCGCATTCTACCTGCACTCGCCGACAGTCTAACCCAGGACCACACACTATAGAGTGTGGGTGCTTTTTGCAAGTCTAAGCCGGAGCGTTGTAGAAAACTTTCATTGAAATTATCTAAACATACTCTAAAAATGTTACTACAATATACACTTAACCTCTTTTTGAGATGGACATACACTGGTTTCAGATTGAATATGACTAATACCACCAAAAAAAAAAAAACTTCTTCCACTTCTTAGCGTATAAGTGACTGCTCGGTTGAAACAAACTAGCATTCCAATGGAAAAAGGAGATACATTCATCCAGAAAATCGCTTTAAGATTTGAAAATATATCGATTTGTATTGGCAACCGTATTATTTCTGAAATTAGAGTTAGTTACTGCCGGAAAGATAATTATTAGTAGGGACATAAACGACTTTCATGATTGGTAATGGCTTCTTTGTTAGTTCGATACATTTACACAAAAAGAAGTTAGTGATATAAATAACAAGCATACTATCCTCAACATGGGAGAAGTTAATTTTTAAATAATTTCAGGAGATGAGTTGGAAGGAAGGACTTTACTTCTCTATGAAAGCAACAACTTTTGTAATGCAACCGTAAACTTATACAACAGTTGTGAAACAATTACAAATATACACTTGCCTTACCCGGGACTTGAACCTAGAAAACCTCACACTATAAAGAAGCGTGCATTCCACAGTATTACGGAGGTCAGATTCGGAGCATCAACTGCGGATTTAATCCGTTTAATGTATTGAATGTTAAGGTTTAGTAACCTTAAATATTTGCATGGTCTATATTTTGAAAAAAAGTGACACAGTCACATAAAACATATAAGTATACATGGACTGCTGTAGTGCTACTTGTGCGAAGAATTTTATTGAAATTGTATGTTTGGTCCTTAAGATATGATATTTAAACAAATTTGGTTTCTTTTTTAATGCCATCGTACCAAATTTACAGAAAAAGAGGCTCTTAATACGATGATTCTAATATAAATTGTCTACGTACAGATTTTGGTTGAATTTAGTTTAATTGTCAAGTAAAAATATATAAATATTACTTAAATGATCTCTGAAACTGCCATGTTGAACATCGTTGTCTGACCCATTTAGAAATTGAAAGTTTACATGATCATCTGTAGCATTTATTGTGTGCACAATTTGGTACAAATTTATTTGGAAAGTTCTGGTGTAAAAGTCGGTGGAAATTGGTTGATTTGTCATATACACATGGGATTAAATATCCATAATTTCCATGAGGCGATCTTCATAAATTGTGGACAAAATAGTAATGTTGTAGCAGTTTGGATGATTATATACTCCTAATATACACAGTAAACTAAAAAATATTACATAGTTTTGTAGATATTGCCCACATAAGTAAATATCTACAAAACTAAGTAATATGTTTTATTTTACTTTGTATATTAGAAGTATGCAATCTTCCAAACTTTTATAGCCACCTTTCTGAAAATAAAAGTGTCCTACTATACAAAAAAAAATTATTTTCTTGGCCTACCACGGTATAAAAACTTTGCCAAATTTTGTACCAATGGGTTGATTGATTCCCGAGATATGAGATAAAATCATTATATTTTATAGGTTGGGCTATCATCCAAAATGGCGTTGGAAATGAGGATCTGCTCAGACAAATTTGATGGTTGTAATAGGTGCTGCCTGCATAAAATATTTATTTAGAATTTGTTTTGTTAGTAAAATGTACTAAGATAAAATATTTCTAGATCCCATATTTTTCAAATAAGTGCCTGACCTACATAAAACATACCAGTTATCACCACCTGTTGCGGTATTATGTGTTTGCAATATTTGCACAGATCTGCCTATTGTTTCCCGTGATATCACAAAACATTTATTTACTCGCATTGCACTATATTACAACATAGCGGACAAAAGATGCTTGATGTATATATATTAGAGAGATATTATTTATACTGCGAGCATACAAATTTAGATCAAATTGTTTACATTTTTATACTTTATAGTATTATATGCTTATATTGTATATATGATTGCCATTTTGAAAATAAATTTCTGGAATTTTTAAAACAATCCACATATCATAATCTGCCTAAGAACAATTTGTTTGGTGAATTTAATAGAAATACTTAATTATTTCCCGAAATATGACATAATAAAGTCATATTATTTGCATATTACTATCTTTAAAATGGTGGTTACAAAATTGTCCGTATAGATACCGATGATCGTTCTAAAGACGCACTGCCAGCATTAAAACTTATTTTGGAATTAATTTCATAGTTTCGATAATAAAGCAGTCTAGACTGAAATAGCTAAATGGTGGCCATTTTAAAGAAGAGTGTCTAAGAAGCTTAAAACGTATCACCTAGCATTATCTTAATCAGTATTTAGTGTGTGCCAAATTTGGTAGGAATCGGTTAATTAATTACCGAGCTATGACATAATTGATTTATATATTCGTATAACGCTGCTCTCCAAATTGACCATAAATTATTTTATTCACTGGTTAATAAAATATTTGTACTAGATGCTTTCAGTATACAAAATTTAACCGAAATTGGTAGACTGGTATGAGAGATATTCCAAATAAACTGAAAATATTTGGTCAGCCGCTATTTTCAATACAAGCAACTAATGAAGTCCATTTATAAACGTTTACATGGACTGTCATTGTTTAATATATATGCCAAATTGGAAGAGAATTTATATAATAGTTTGAGAGATTTAAGATAAAATTCTTAATTTTTTCAATTAAGTCTATCTTACAAAATGACAAACGAACAATACTACACATCTTACAATTTTATGTGCAGAAATTTCTCTGCAGCATACAAAATTTGGTTTAAATAGGTTGAATGTTTCCCGAGATATGCCATATACACCAAAATATTACCGTGACCACCATTTTGAAAGAAAGTGCCCAGAGTGGTCGAAAACTATAAAAGTCAGATATCTTTTCTAAGTGTTCCAAATTTGGTGAAATTAAATTTGAAGTACACATAAATACATTCACAGATACACTGATAGGAAACTGATCTCATAAGCCTTTCTTTCCTTCGGAAAGTAGGCTGAAATTAAAAAAAAAATTGCGTTATTGCAAGCAAAGTTTCGCAGTGTAGTAAACAATTAGAGTTTAGAATGAATAATCAGCAAATGTGTCCCGTACTTTAAGGAAAGCATCTTTGCATGCAAATACTTTGACGAGCACGAATTTAAAAGCAAAATGCATGTTATGCTTTTCACATGCAGCAAATATCTGGCAACGATGAAAAAGCATTAATTGTAAGATAGATAAGTTATTTAACGTAAATAAACTACTTAGAGAAATAGTATATAGGTGTTTCCTAAAATTTTCAGATAAGTATCTTGAATAAAAACGCAAGATCAAGTTTATTATCTATATATACTATCATTAATTTACAAAAGACAGTTAAAAACTTGTAAAATAAAAAGACTGGTGTAGGCGTGTGAATGCAAATACCAGAAGTATGTAACCAATCAGAGTAATGCGACGCGGTCAACAGCGCCTATATAAGAAAACAAGTGTCTGGCAAAGTTGCTAGATCAATATTTGCTGCTACAATGGCAGGTTATCAAGATAAGAGTGAGTTAAAAAGTTGTGTTATAGTCAGCGCACGGAAGATGGGACATAGCATCTCCGAGGTAGCGATAAAATTTGGATTTTCACGTACGACCATATCACGAATGTACCGTGAATATCGCGAATCCGGTAAAACATCAAATCTTTTACATCGCTGTTGCCGGAAAAAAATCTATAACGAACGCGACAAACGACAACTGACGAGAATCATTAAACGTGACAGACCTGCAACCCTTTCTCAAATTGGCACAGAATTCAATGTTGGGGCGTCAACAAGTGCCAGCGTGCGAACAATTCAACAGACCATCATTAATATTGGCCTTCAGAGCCTGGGACCACTGGTGTACCGTTGTTGACTGCACGACACAAAGCTTTACGCCTTGCCTGTACCCGCCAACAACGCAATTGATTTTTCATGACTGGAAACAGGTTGCCTGCTCTGACGAGTCTCTTTTCCAATTGCATTGGTTGGATGGACGTGTATGGGTATGGAGATATCCTCATGAATCCATGGACCCTATATGTCAACAGGGGACTGTTCAAGATGGTGGAGGCTCTGTCATGGCATGGAGCCTGAGCAGTTATGTAAGCATCCTGTCCGATCACCTGC
Organism: Clitarchus hookeri; assembly: GCA_002778355.1. Lineage (NCBI taxonomy): Eukaryota > Metazoa > Arthropoda > Insecta > Phasmatodea > Phasmatidae > Clitarchus > Clitarchus hookeri. The sequence goes on from NQII01004016.1 coordinate 130,073, forward strand.
ACCCATTCATGTTCATTGTGCATTCCGACGGACGTGAAAAATTCCAGCAGGACAAAGTGACCCCCCCACACGTCGAGAGTTGCTACCGACTGGCTCCAGGAACACTCTTCTGACTTTAGAAACTTCCATTGGCCACCTAAATCACCAGACGTGAACATTATTGAGCATTTCTGGGGTGCCTTGCAACGTGTTGTTCATGAGAGATCTACACCACCTCGCTCTCCTACGGATTTGAGGACTGCCCTGCAGGATTCATGGTATGAAATGCCTCCTGCATACCTTCATACCTCCCTCCAACGTCACTCCTACGTCACTCCTACGTCATGGTGACAAACGTGACTGCACTGCGACGTCCTCCACTGTTTGATGGTTTATTGCATCAACGAATTTTCAACGTCATCGTGCTGTATGGGTCATATTATTGTCGGAAATTGGCGGCAGTTGCGGACTTACAACGGAAGTGATAGAATTTATTTTCCTACTTTATATATTATGTTTGTAATGCATTAATTGAGATCTTTCTTAATCAGTTTTTATGTTATTTGAAATAAATTCATCACATTTTGTCTGTTTATTTGTTGTACACTCTCTTCAGTACGTTTTTTTTTTAATTGTTTTATTTTACATAATTAAGTTGTTAATCATATTTGTTTGGTTCACATAAAATTTTGTCAAATCTACTTCCCTTACAAAGAAATTCACTTCGATTTTATCCTGTTCACTCAATGTGATTACATTTCGTTAGCATTATATGTTTTCCATTATATGTATTTGAATTTAAATCAATATCAATACGAGGGTAACCGAAAAAGTGTCAGCTCAAGTCTTATAAAGTTCTGTAGGTTGGCAGTATTGCATAGTGCTCTTACACGTCACATGATGCGTTTGGCTGTAATCACGTCAGTAGGTTTTGCACTGTTTCTCAGCAAACATGGCGTCATCACTCTCCGTTTGCGCTACAGAAGAACAGCATGCAGTGATCCATACAAGACTTTCAGCATAATACGGGGAAAATAAATACTTCCTTACTATGAAATTCGATCTATTATTGTTATTTTTATTTTGAATATTTAAATTAAAATAATTTAGATGTATCGGGCACAGGTGTCAGGCGTCGTTCATGCTGTCGTAATGTTCAAATAATCGCCATATTGGATCCAGGTGACCTTGGACCTTGACCAGTTACTTTTATCTTGACCCCGTGCCTATATTCTTAAATTACCTTAAATCCAGCAAATAAAAAAATTTTTCAATAATAATGAAATCCTAAATAATTACAAAAATATTAACAAAATTTTAAAAAAATAAAACGTAAAAAAAAATTATTTAAATATGTACATTTAGGAGGTCCGGGGTTCGATTACAGGTGGATCAAATAATCTCCTGAAACGACAGACCCTCGCCACGTCGGCTTGTGTCCATCTCGTCAGCTATGTCATATGTCGATGACATCGACCTTGACTTTCATCCTTAACATTGAATGACCTTGAAGGCAAAAAATTATAAAATTCCAAAAAAATATAAATAATGAAAAGAAGTTCAATAATTTAAGAAAAATTACATCGATGACTTCGATAATCATGTTGGATGCCAGTGACCGTGACCCCAATGAACTTGAAAACTATTACTGAATATAAAATCTTATAAAATTCTAATAAATTTATAAAATTCCGTTAGCATATTATGTTACTAACAATGAATTGCATGTTAATTATTTGTGACCTTCTCCCTTGACCTTGACATTGACCTTGAATCAATACTCTTGAATGATATTGATCTCTAAATATCACAAAATATTATTTTTTATTTCGATATACATAATTAAATCGTTAAAATTAATTTCGAAATATAAGAAAAAAATATTAATTTTGTTTTATAAAATAAATAAATTATGACTGTTTTGGCTTAGAGGGGAAGGAAAACTGGAGACGGCCACTCTCCATGTTACGATGTCACCCAACCACCATATTGAATCCAAGTACTTGACCTTGACCCTTGACATTCCAAAGAACATGAATAACCTTTAACCCTAAATTTAAAAATTATTTAATATGAAGAATTTTTAGATATTTATTTATATAAAATTATTAAAATAAATCTAAACAGCCTCCATAGTAGAATACTGCCAATTGTCTGAACTGAATACTGCTGACACGAGTGATCCATCGCATCATGTACATGGCAACGTACTCGTACTCTGCCATCGGCGTGTTACAATGTGTACCTTGACTGATCCGTCCTGGTGATGTTTTTGCAGGCATAGATGGTTCACTGGTGGTGTTCTCGCCCACGTCAGTCGTTGGTCTTGTGACGTGCTGTGAGCCCGTAGTGGTATTAAAAAGAATGCTGTAGAAGCTGATAGGCTGTATTTGCACTTCGGTAGGCGTCTGGCTATTAAATAATAGGATACTGTTAATAAGCAAAAAGTAGAAAAGTTTTTTAGTAAATCTAGTTGTCACAGTTCCCTTTTGTCGACCATTTAAGAGCGATCAGCTGCGAAGTATTTATTTCAGCTTACTGCAGGAAAAATTCCTCACTTATACATCAACGTCATATCTATTTAAAGGTGACACTTATTTCTTTTCGATTTTGCTGAATGCATTAAGTATTGCTGATAACTTGTAATAATATTTAGTATATATATTATATATACATACAAAGTTTTATTCTTTACGTAAGTAAAGGGGTCGAAATTTCGACCCTGCTCCAAATTTGGAAATGTGTCCGAGTATGTTGGAGGAACAAAGTAGTTTATTTCGGTTGCTTTCCTAGCCCCGAAGTTACCCGACTTCAATCCTATGGAACACAACTGTGATACTGCCGAGAAAGATGTGCGCGCCATGGATTCTGGTCCGACTTATATCCGTGCATTGTGGGAGACACTGCTGCGACTATGGGCCGGTATGACTTCCGGCCACTTATGGTGCCTTATGGAGTCCCTGTCATACTAAACCTTAGTAGGCAGGTATCGTTAGTAATACTGCACAAGATGGTATAAGGTTGTAATTAGTTGTAAATATGGATCAATTAATAAGGATCCTTAGTGTTGTTGTGTGAGGCGCGAATACATTTGTATGTAAGGCTTAAATTAAATGATACTAAAGAAAACAAATAGTCTTACTGCGAGGCAACTGGAGAGGTGATTGCCTATGGGGGCAAGTCCGTGGTTGAAGATAGAGCTCAAAGCTAGCGGTGTTTAGGGCGATTGCTAAAATGACGGTAGTAAGAAAACTAATGTGTGACTTGTGATTGAGAATTTGGAATAAGAGGAAGCGTGTTTTTCGTCTTCGACCATCAAAAGGATATCTAGGGAAGGACTTGTCTCAACCCGGACATACTGAAGAGGCTAAATAGCAAACTGATTATGATAACTGCATAAGCGTTCAATAATCCGGCCAGTGACGGGAATTTCTGAGAGAATTGTGAACGAATTGAGATAATGTTGCGTAAGAATGAGTGTTCCTGCTTTATAAATAACTATATTTACCCCGCAACCACGCAAGATATCTGGACGTGCTTGCCATACAGTCTGTCTCAAAACTCGATCAAGAGTTTGGTTTTGGTTAGTGATATTTAACACGCCGAAGATGGCGGGTTTGATTCTGCTAAGAAATCTTTCTTAAGGAGCTGTTACAGTGACGGCCGCATGCAAATATACATTAAAAATTTTGAAGAAATAAAATATAAATAAAATCATATTTGGTTAAAAATGTGACTTATTCGACTAATTTGTTGTTAGTAATTTGTATACTGGTTAAGGTAGTTAATTAACACATTGTATCCTCTAGAAAAATGGTGGTCACCGTAGAAATATTATTTGTAAGAAGAACAATGATCCTCTCTACATAATAATTTGCATATTTTTTATTTAGATTTTTTTTATGTGGCATATAAAATTTGCTATTTCTGGTTACAATCAGGACACTCAGATTTATCTTGCGATGCATATTTAAACCCGTGAATTTCACTATTTAAACAACTTCAAAGATGCATTTAAAGGTTAGAGAATATGTGATATTGTATCTAATATATTGCTAGATGAGTGACATCTAATATTTTCATGGTCATTTCGCTTTTTTTGTTCACCTTATATTATAATATGTAGCTTAGAGCATTCTGAGTTTTAGATAAACACTGAAAATTCAGTTGGACAAGCCTCTCAAGGGAATGTCACAGTGGAAATGTGTCACTACAATTGTCGCATAAAATAAATATTTAGGAATACTAGCACTCCGCAGGTATGTAAATGTTAGCCGGACTAAGAAATAATCGTAAGTATAGGGTCTCTAACCAGGTGAGCTATGAATAAGTGATAATCAATATTTAATATTACGATATACTTACTTACAGCTGATTCGTTAGATTTATTGTTGGACAACGAGGCGCTGTGTCTGCAGTAACACAGTAACGTAGCTTCCTCCTCCCAATGACAGTCTTCTAAATTTGCTTCTAGAAGAATATTCAATTTGCAAAACCCATCCGCCCGTCTCTCCTAGGACCTTCATTAATTTACTGCCGAGGTAATAGGGTGTTTGACAGTAACGATTTGCTCGTCACGAGTTCCGACGGAACACGCCTACCAAGCGTCTTGTTATAGAACTTCATATTGATTTATGAACCATTATTTCACTCCAGTAGATTCCATAATTATTATTCTTTTAAACTGAAGTTTGGCTGAGCTAGCCTGCTCCCATCTATTAGTTAATTATAGTCCTCGCAGAATAGTGCGGTTCGTATGTAACTCACATGAAATATTGGGAAGTATTTATTAATTTCACTTGTTATGTATTTAAAATATGTGCAGTATCCAGAAACATTTTAAAGCTGAGTATATAAGTATGTGTAAATAGGGGTATATAAGCACGTTTATCCATACATTCATACGCATTGCCATAACAAATGTTACTGCATTATTAGAATAATACGTAGTAGTAAAATTAAACTTACCAGCTGCAACGAAAAAGATGGAAAAATGACTGATGAGAAATTAAACAGCAATGAACATTTCATTTGGGAAAAATCGTGCAGTCGAAATGGAAGTTTTAGATTTATACACGGGGCAATTAAAATTTGTCTAGGAGTAAGAAATATGTATATTGCTATCCTCCGGAACATCGACCCAGTATTTTGCAAATGGCGATTGAATGCTTCCAGAATCAATGACGATTCAATCTGTTCTCCCAGCAGACTCCGCACATGTTCTACAAGCGACAGCTTTGTAGACCGGCCTAGTAAAGTAAGTGTGACGAAAACATGTAGGCTGTCCCTTTAACTCCTACAGTATACTAGTACTTTATCCTGTTTGGAAATAGCCTGCTGGAGCCAGGTCATGAAGATAAGCACGCTAGGCCGCAGAATATCCTGAACCAATTTTATCTGCCAGTGTTATCCCAATCACTTCAAGAGAAGGATACTATTGTAGGAAAATTCTCCCAATACTAACATGTCACAAGTTATACCTTCATGTCTTTCAACATTTGAGACTCGAATTCCTAGCTTTCCAGTGCCCTTGAAAAACCGAGATATTTGTCATCCTTCTCCCGATAGATACTGAATCCGCTACTATAGACTATTGTTAAACACGGCCCCGTTGTAATGTCTTAACTGTCATAGCAATATGCAAAAAACACAAGAAAATATGTTTCCAGCACTCGTCAGCATAATCCTACATAACTATAAGAAACTACAAGCAGACTCCACCTCTAGTGCCCAACGCCAGCCAATCGCAACTCAAAACGTCAATCTATACACGTGGAGGGGAGCGAAGAGTGGACTGGCTGCGAGGATTGTAGTCGGGACAGTCGGCGATTGTCAAGGGGCGAGGTCAGCTGCTGGACCAGGTGCGGCGACGTCCTACCTCGGGGCGGCGAGGCCAGAGTGTGAGACCATGTGAGTTCCCTCTTTATCTCTCTCTCTCTGTCTCTCTCTTACCGAATTAACCTTCCTTACCATCCTTTATTCCATTGCCTCATGTCCTAAATTATATGTAACATTGTTATTACTGCTGGAGATGGTTATTAAATACATTATTTAATGTTTCTGTTATTCATATTTTTCTTAGCTTACCCTTCTATAAAATACTGTTATTCATTTTGATGATCTAATTATGACTGTAGTCAACTCATAACAATATGCATCGCAAATCCTTAGATTTACCTGCCACCATATTACAAAACGGCAGCAAACTGGGATGCCTTTGTCGGAATGGCAATTTATGTGAACGTAAATGTTGCCACGCAGTTGAAGAGGCATGTCTTCTCTTATATAAGTCACTCTCCTTCTTTGCAATTCTTATATCAGACACTTTCATTTACTACGAAAGCAATACTTAGTCACAATAAAAATATATAACCAACTTACAGCAAATTATGAAGGAGACGCACCCATAACGTATTGTAGTAAGAGACAAAATTCCTCAGCACAGGAAGGATTTTTGATTTTATATTTATACGTATGAGATTGTGGACACAGACAGAATGACAAATAAATTCATTTTTCTTAATACAAAATGTTCCCGACCTGTTATTATATCTCACACGAAAATGTAAGTAGGTTTTCTCAGAATTTTCCCATATTTTTTTTACGTTTAAAAAACATATTACAAAAAACTGCTCAGAATAAGCTCGTTGTATTACAAGATCGTTATCAGAAATGTTCCGCCAATCAGACGGTTTTCTCGCGATGTAGGGCAATCGCGTTTTCGACGTATCCAGAGCGCAGCACTCTATACACGAAAATGGTCGTTATAGAGGTTATAACGCGATGTCACTTACATTGGTTGTACCAGTAAAATAGGAATGTTGCATTTGTTTGCATATACATTTGGCCAAGAAACAGGAGTGTTTGAGGCTGTTATTAAATAGCATGAACCAATGGTATACCTAAGTGTTTTAATATGATAATTAGTTGAATATTATGGAAATTACTTTCATATTTTATGGAATGTGACATTTTTCAGCAAAGTGAATTTTAAACTATGAAGCCTCTGCACTTAGTATAAATGAACCAGTATTAAAGTATGATTCATGTCAATAAATATAAAGAAATGCCTTTTTTCGGGTAATGGCCAAAAACAATTCTGAACTGCATTTCTGGTCTTAGAGAGTAAGTTGGAACATTATTAAATTATGTGTGTAAATATATTGCTATTTATAATTTTTCTACCCTACTTTCCAAAGGCAAGAAAGGCTAATGAGATCACTTTCGTGTGTTTTTATATGTGTGTATATAAGTCTGTTAAGGTTGCCTGCAAGGAAGAACGTATGAATTTCTGTAGGCGCTGTGAGGATATCGAACGTTGCGAGGACCTCGGCCAGGTCCTCAGAAGGAAATATCACAGTTTTGAAGTCTAAGGGACGCATCCGGCCCAGTGGTGAAATAGTTTTATAGTCTGAGCGAGTCCTCGTAACGACCGTAGAGATTAAAACGCTTAGTGCAGCTTACTGCCGCCAGGAAGTGGTCTTGATTATTGTCGTTACACGCAGTATGTATGCGGTTGGTCGCCTGCGTATGGATCGAGGACTTGGATACACACTTCCTGGTCACAGACTATTGTGAGCCCCTTCGGCTTCTGTGAGGATCTCGCTCCTGGCCAATCAGGAAAGATTATTTTAATTTTATGTTAATATGTGAACTCCGAGTAAACAATCATCATAAAGCTCTGACGACTGTTTTCATGTTGGACAATATTATTAATATGTAAAAATAGAATGCCATTTTTTATTTCACTTAAAGCCTGATTACGATATCATATTTTTTTTTTTTCTTATTTTATTAATCAATTCCATTTTAAAAGAAATTTGGCATAAGATGCAGACGTTCTTTTTATATTTTCATTATATCGGGTATAAAATATAATTATTCTAGTATTGGTTAGCAAGAAATCTCGTATCTTACTAGAGTCACCTAGTTTCTTATCAAAGTGGTGGAAAATGCCGTGCTGTGGTACAGTTTCTCAGGGGAGTTTCTGGTTCCCAAGAGTGCCTGTGTCAAGTTGTTCTGTCAAATAACCATTCACATAATAATCTTTAAGAATAATGATTGTTTTTATTTAAGTAGACAATTTTATAGCAAAAATAGACTTGTAATAATTTTATCAGAAAAAATTAATTTTTTATATAACTGTACCCAAATCTGAGCTTTAAAAACCTCTCATTAAAATTCTTCAAAGGTTAAAATAATCTCTGCTCACCAAACCATTTTTTTCCTTACCAGAAGTTATTTTATCTATAACTCTAACAAAACGTCTCGTTATAAAACACATTCATTAACTTGGAGCGATAGAGAACAGCCTTGGCTATATATGTATAGAAAACTTCTGTGTATTTTAATAAGCGAAGTACTCAGGTACTAAACGTGCTTATTCAAGGAGTGGTAGATGCCAGTTTCGTCCCAAATGGAAAACGCTACGCTCGATGCAGCTAGCCGGTAGGTTTTCTCGGGGTACTCCCGTTTCTCCCACCACTGAATTCCGTTACTTCTCTATATACACCACATGGTATCCTTATCACCACTTAAGCCCTCAGCTGTTAGCTCCGGCCAAAGCGTTCACTCCTACTGATGTATTATCATAAATTACATTTTATAATATTGTTATCCATGCTTGAATAAATACATTTATAGAGAAAAAATTTCACTTGGAAATTAACATTTGTGCTGTAAATTACTAAAACCTAATGGAAACTTAAACTCTATTCAATAATCTAGATTTTTTATTATTTTTTATTTCTTGTGTTCCTGAATTAATTTAACCATTTGGCTTTTATATTGTAATAATTGCGGTAATACGAAAAAAAGCAAGGTTAATTAGAGGCATCGATTTATTTTGTGGTAAAAAAAATATTTTGTTTCCCAATATATTTTTTGTTTTTAATTTTGGTTTGGGCTAAACTTGTTGACGACAACGAGGTCATTTGAGACCCAAGTATTACCAAGTATATAAGAAAAGAAGAAGTAATCTACAATGGCATGTTTACGGGACACCATCCTAGTCAGGGTAGCAGGACGGGATTAAAACTCAGGAATTCTGGAATGCGTAACCATTAATTGACTTCTGCGTCTACTTGTTCAGTTTTGGTGTTCATGATCTTATATATATATATATATATATATATATATATATACATCTTAAATTTTTCGAAGTGTGATAAGCTGAATTCATATATAAATTGGGAGACATAATTAAACAACAATAAAATGTCCGAAAAAAGTTAGGTTCCATTCTGCGACAACTTTTAAAACAAAGTAAGATAAAGAAACATATATATATTACATCAGTTGTAACGACAAGCAGGTTCAGTATTTTCTTATCCCAATAGAGAAATTATATTGTGCATTTTGCAAACAGATGAAGTTCGTGTCAGTTAGGAATGTCATGTTAGTTAAGAGCAATTAAGTAACAAAGATTTCACAATTATGTATAGAAGGGGTCTGCATACACATTCCTTATACACTGCAAAAACATTTTTGTTCATACGGTGCAATACAACACCAAACCAAAGTTAAAAAAATTTATAATGACCTACATTCCGCAAGAACCTAATTTTTGCAATAATGACAGTGTTTCATAGTTGCTAATACGTAATTTCAAATACAAATGCTTGATAACGTGCATTCTGTATTAAGGAATGAAAGTAATTTCAAAACTACAATATTAAATAATATGAATTTTGGGAAGTTTTAGTATTGTTTGTTTACTGTGGTGTCAAAAAAATCATGTAAGTACTTCAGACGTCACTTCGAGTAACAAGGACTTCAGAGTTATGAGTTAGTTGTGCTACAAAAACATTGTAATACCTTCCGAGGACGTGCACGGAATACACTATGGTTTCAAGAATATAGTTTTCGCGAGGACTATCATACAAACGCAATTCGCTAGGATTGGGAGTTCGGTTGTATAGTCCATTCACTGTTACTTCCAACTTTTTAAAAGCCCGTCTAAAATTATACTTCCAGGATATTCCTCCGCCTCAATTAAACAAATATTTATCTAGTAAGGAAAAAAAAATGTCAACGCATTGCATTGGTGTGAACACAGTGAAATAATATTTTCCATAAGAAAGATTTTTATACAAGATTATGGCAACACAGGTATTTTCTCTGCTGCACCGATTTCGGTAAATAAAACTTTATTCATCTCTAGCTCACGCGGCCACGCGTTGCTGTGGCATAAAATATTTTGGTTCTATTGATTTTTGTGAAATTATTTGAAAGAAGTATATGCATTTTGAAAATCTTTATTATTGAAGTAATTGTTTGTATACAATGTTTTTAGTTTTACCATCTTCCACGCGTATGAATAAGTTATGAGGTTTTCCAACTCTAGAACACGACACATACAGTTGGCCATGCGAAAAATCTTTTTTTTATAAATATATTACGCACATTTGCAATGGATGCCCTTGGCCATTATTTATTCTCGTTGCAAAGGCCAAATGACTGGAAAATGTGTTATTTTAAAGTTAAAGGGAATTTCTGATAGAATGAATGGAATTTTGGGAAGAAGCACATCTTGTGCTTTGAAAGCACCTTTCAAGATCGTAGCTTCTACAGTATTGACCGCATTTTTTTTTATTGAAAGGCGTGTAGGGCTGCAAAGTTTTGGTGGATTGATGTTACAAAGTTAAGTGACTGGCACTTCTATTTTAAATTTTAATATAATATGGAAGCAACCCTGGAACATCTAGCGAATTTATAAATTCTGGTGAATAACTTACCGCTTCATTTTCGTGTAATGTTACATCGACAGATTTGCATGTGACATGTTCTCTTGCGATTTTCTCAAGTTTTCTGTCGTTTATTTCGTAAACACCTTACTTTTTGTTGCAAGTATTGTTCGCTCATTTATCCAATTGTGATCAACAGAGTTCATTGCGATGTTTGGAAATAAGTGATCTACCAGTTCACCTTTCCGGTGTTTGGTCTTGCGCGTGTCTTTCTGAAAACAATAAAAAAAAAACATTGAGGACATCAAACTGAAATATTTAACAGACAGCTGTCAACAAAGGCACTTTCTGACGCAAAATCGTGGTAAAAAATTAATTTTTACACATGTTATTACATTTGCAGGTAATACAGATAAAATAGAAAGGTGTACGAACCCTCGTGGGAACGAAAGGAAGGTTGATAAAAAACAGAATTAATATTGGTTGATTTTTCAGGAGTTATACGCGTCCGAACAAACGGACACAACATTTTTATATATACAGATTAAGCTGTACATGAACTTCAACGTGGAAATCTCCACAAATTGCAACTAACTAACAAATCATCCATTTTTAATCACTAAGTTCAAGTTTAAATATGTTTCGTTAATACAATAGTGAAGCTTGAGGAATATAAATTACTGTAGTCTGATTTAAAACAATTTTATGAATTGCAAAAGTCTTCCAACATATAACATAACGAATATCAATTTGGTAAATATACCCAACCGCAGTGGCTGAACTATTATGAGCCCCTTCTAAAAAAAACACATCTCTTATAATCCACTACCAGGATAAGAAGTCATACTCTGAACACCATATCTATACAATATCTATTTATTAAATTGAAGGATGAAATATAAGTTAAATTTAAATTTTACTTAACTTAAGGTACTTTTATATAGACACAAGTGTAAAACGCTTAAATACATGGCAAAATTAGGGAACGACCAATCACATCACACATAGGGTTTTTTTTCAACGGTTTGGAAACCACAAATAGAAGGTAGTGCAAATCTGTAGTGTTGCTGAGTGCACTTCAAACTGGCTTGTTACAAGGCCTTCTGAGCTTTGTGTTCATTGTTTTAGAGAAACATATGAATGTGTACGCTGGCCTGCATATTGAATACGTTTCAAAACGCTTGAAACACCTGGTTTTTTAAGAATCTTGTAAATGGGTTCACAAATTATTTTCTAAAAAAAAAAAACATTTTGTGCTAGAATAGTCGGGTACTTTAAAGATTTCGCGTATATAGGAGTATAGGAAATATTTTATTTAACTCTTTAACATGGCCAAAAACAGCATTTTCATGTAATTATATCTTAAAATATTATTATTTAAGCGGAATCAACTTAACTAACCAAGGCACCTGCACAGTACATTTTATATACTTTTTTACAATAAAATGTTAGGATCACCGCTAAAAGTATCATAAGTATACGCTGCACGACAGACAGCCTGCACGCCAGTTAAGTAACTTTCTTATACAACGATGGCGCACTTAATGCGCAAGAAATCTTGGCCTAATCGATGGCAGTAAAATAACATTATGATAGACGGCCGTTTTAAGTGTGATCATTTACCTTAAATTCTTGCGAGAATGTTCTAGGAATTACTCCACATTCTTGTTCTTTCTTTTTACCATGGATATATTAATAAATGCTATTTGTCGAATACCTTAGTTCTGTAACTAAGCGATGTAAGTATTAATAAAATACATATTTACGCGTAACAACACATACCTGTACAATATAAAAAAATAAGTAACTTCTGTATATAGCATGTGCGATTAGGTAATAAACACAAATTTCGGCTCAGTGCAAAATTTTGATAGAATAAATCAACATTACACCAGTGTATAAACATACTATTACCTAAATTTTGAAACACGTGTAGAATTTAAGATAATTATAAATTTTATCACTTACTAAAACACATTCAATTTCCTTTTTATGCCTCTTTCAATTTTAATAGCTTCATTAAGCTTTACTGGGCAGAAACATTGTTGGTGTTGTTATTTAATTATCATTAGTCTGTTAGTCACATCGTATTTACAATCAAATTTCATAAAACGTTATTCAAAGAACATTGCTCGTGGATGAATGGCCAGCGCCCTTACCTCCCACCAATGTAATCTGTGTTCGATCCTCGGCGGGTTACAACCCGGATATTATCAAATATGGGAACTTAACGGGAGTGGCCTTGACCTGTGGTATTCCTTGGATTTGTCCCGTTTCCTCTACCCTTTTATTCCAACGCAGTTCCGACCCCGCCTTATGTAATTCATTCTTCAGGCTGGTTGGAACGTGAGGTCTACCTTTGAACATAATAACACACTCCATTGACAATGGCTCCCAAATCATCCATAATGACCCTGAATGAGGCTGAAATTACTGGTGAATTATTATTATTAATAGTCAAAGTACAAACACAACTTGGTGAAAATAATTTAATTTAAATAATTCATTACCTTCAATTTTCCTAGTGGCTAGCGAAAATGATATTGCTTTACCATAAAATACCTACTGAAAATATTTGTTAATGTGACATAACTAAACACCATTACAATATATCTTAGCTTTAATATTTGTTTGTATTTATAATTACGAATGAATACTTATTTTTTGCAGTGTGGATACTCGGGGGCCGTTTGTGCATGTGGCCGCTTTTGCGTCAGTCCCATGTAACGATGGTGTTTAGAATACATGATCTGCCACCGAGTAGTGAAAAGTGGTTCGGGACGCACTATAATCAAGAAGTAACGTCTCATTTAGCCTTTATTTGTGTAAAAATACTCGAGGCGAGCCCTGCTTCTGCCATTTTGTATGTTCTCGTAAGCAACTTTTATGATAAATGGTTTTTTTTTTCAGGGAAGAATGACACTAGGAAAAGTTACGTTGTATTAATAACGCAAGTTACATTTGTGGATCTTTAAGCTACTCGATAATCTCATGTGCATGTTCGACGCACAGCACAAATACGCAGAGGAGCTTCATGAGTAACTGGAAACATAGGGAGGGGGTCCACGCTCACACAGATTCCACCACATTCTAAGAAACGGTGTTATTTCCCAGTCGGCGTCTATATTTGTAAACCCAGCTGGCCCAGCGCAAACAAGAGCACAAAATGTATTCTAATTCACTAGCTAAGAGCCCTCCTGTAGATTGTTCACATAAAAAAAACAGCGTTAGTAATTTACCCCGTTTAATTCTCACCATCTGAGATACGGTGGGTTATTTTCCTACGATAAATATTAACCTTTTTACATATAATGTAACAAATATGAACTCTTGAACTTCTACGGATGTATTTAGTAACCATATATATGGAATTAATAATTTAGGTGTTATTTGATATTATTTCGAGTGAACATGAAAACATTACATTTAAATTTAATTGTAACCATTTACAAAAACTATAACAAATATTGGTCGAAGACTCCAGGCATGTCCTGTAGAGATTAAGCGGCTTGCAAGCACATGAGGTGTTTAGCAGGATATTTATTCAAATGTCAGATATACGTTAGTTATTTCCCATAATAAGTAAAACCTGATGATTTTGATGCGCAATCTTCTGGATGATTTAAACTTGTCTCCAAAATGGTTTTCCTGTACATTCAGGTCATTAGAATTCGAGGGAGTTTTCTCTGAAGTCTTGACGTAAGGTTCCTTACGTTAAGTTTCATAACTCACGTGCATATTAGTTGAACCAATTATAAACTAATCCCACTCTACAAATATATATAGTTAAAGGTATGAGTATTTTTTCCTTGTAGATTATTTAGAAGCTAAAGAACACAAAAATTACCAATTGCATCAAATAAAAATAAGTATTATGCACTAAACGTTAAAATATTGTTATATACATTTCCCTTTGTAACTGTAACGAAATTGAAAAATTTATCATAAGTAAATGACGAGGGTTTGAACCCTTTCAAACATCCCCTTATTTACGATCTTGTACATCACTATGTGACGAATTATATCAATTACATATATAATACTAGCAGACCTTACTGGCATTTCCCGGGTGTAAGAGGATAATAAGAGATACAAGAACCCGTTATATAGGTTCAAGACCCAATATAGGTCCGGAGATTCACGAAGAGATTTTAGGGAGCTCGTTTTGTTCAACACAGTATTTTAAGTTGTGCACTGATGGGTACACCAACCATATTTGGTTAAGTTTTCTCAAACGGTGTACAATTTTATAAGAAACAAACATACATACAACCTTTTAATTATATATATATATAGGTCATCAGAGCGTCATGGCAATTTGGATCATTTGGCTGATAGTATCGACTACATGAGAGTGCTACTTAAGCAATAAAGTTATCACTTATAATGACGGTAAAGAACCATATTTAATAATGTGAACTGGTAGACATTGCTTAAAAATTCATATTGTCACAATATTGTAAGAGTTAAAGTGATTAACCATGGTAACGTACAAGAAAAGTTGATATTCGTCACTGGAACTAAACTGCTAGCATGCCTTCCCACTTTCTTCCGCTGTCGTCAAAAGTTAGACAAATGTCTGAATGCACTCGTGTACTAAGAACATTTTAATTCCAATATTTTCGTCAGCAGCCGTTTATACCCTTTTGGAGGGAAGGAGGGACGAACATTGAACAGAGGTTCCCCATCCCCCTTTCCAACCCAGACTATTATAGTCAGTGGCCTGCGCCGTGCATATAGGCAACACTTTAGAGATCGTACCCCATCACTATGAAATATATTTTAGCCATACTCTTAAAGCTGTATCTGGTAACTTTAAATTCTGCTGCACTATTTAAGTTGTAACGTCTTTGTTTATGAGTTAAATATTGCATTAAATAAAACGTTAAAGAAGCGGAGTTTAAGACCGTTGCCTGGTTTAAAAGCAGTGAAAAATTGGAATAGGGAAATATATGTCAATAAATTTCAGTTTTCAATGCAAATTTTAAAAAGATAAACTTGAAACAAAACCCTACTGTGATAAATGATAATCGCAAGTTCTGTTTCGACGCAAGTATAGCAATTTGTTTAAAGTGTTTTTATTTAATTATTAAATTTTCTGATTTTTTCAGGAAACAGGCTATATATTTATGTTACATAACGCTTCAATAGCAAAACATCACTTATTTTCTGCTCAAGAAAGTCCTTGGTGGTATACATCTATCTTTAAAAGGAACGCCAAAAAATCGAGTTAAATTCAAATGTATTTCCCTGTACCAAATTCTCGCTGCTTTCAAAGCAGACAACTACCTTAATTTTAACAGTAATTTCTGGAAACATATGTAAGGATACGAATTGCTATTTGAATATTAAAATGGTGTAATAATTTTGCACTCAAATTTTGTATGAACCTTACATCTGCCGCACTAATTATTATTAACTAATGTTATTATGGTATCATGCTGTATTAGGAATATAACTTAAGGATATCGTATTTGGCCCAACATCAGCATTCAATTCTTTTGAAGGAAGTCCCAAGGCACAGGGGAGGAATGTGTTTTCCTGCACCGCCACTGCTCGTTAATAAATGCTACTTAATAGGCCAGTTGTCTCATGGATGTGAATACATAGCGCCAACCATTTTAAGTCAAGACTGTGTATGAAAGGCCCGCTTATTCTTAAACAGACTCAAAACACATTCCTTATTCACTTACATAAGTAATTCAGTCAGACTTATACAAGAACCTTATCACGCACCTCATTTTTGGAGGAAGAGAAGGCCCCCACCCCCCTCGTATTGTGCATACTCCCAGCCAGATAAGAATAGTTAGAAACATTCCGAATCCACTCAGTAGTACCAGCTCGTGAAAGTCGCGAAAAATTAACAAGTTGAAATTCTCTAATTGTAGTTATTGATATGCTAAAAATCATTTTTAATATTCTACATATAAATATAAATATCACAGGATTGTTTTATGGTAATCATAAAAAACAAAATTTATAACATTTATTATACGTTGCATTTTAATTTTAAATTGTGAGCCTGTTTGATACACACCAATGGTTTAAGATGCGATAAATACGTAATGAGCGTCGGATTCCTCATGATATTTATAGCAAACAAAGTTATGGTTTTTATGGAAAAAGAATTGTGCTGTGGCTTGCCAATTGGCATTTTCAGAGTCTTTACTTTGGTTATTTAAAAACTAAATTTCAAATATATTGACCGTTACATAAAATCGTAATTTGCTGAAAAAAAAGTTCCCTTTATATTTTCTAATATATATTATCTTTATTCTCTGATGAATTATTTTTTTTGGAATTCCACCTAACTGTCATTATGTTAAGTTCAAACCAGATTTACTGATTGAGGCCACTAGAATGGTAAATGTGAGGTACCCAACTACAATGAACATTTCAGAGATAAATGATCAGTTACAAAATAATGCATTTTTTCCGTATTAATTACCATTAATCAAGACATCAAACTAGCCTCGTATTTACTATTTTAAGTACATACATAATTTGTCTAGGAAGTGCTTGCCCTCGAATTTAAAATCCTGTCTCAATAAATATGTGTGAGCTACGACGACATATCACTATAATCTGGTTTTCAGGTTGTATTAGTAAGTAATATAAATTCCTCTTGCTTTGGTATGCTGTACTGCCAAGTGATAACTAGTAATAATTTAATATGAGTTGTAATATAAACTGTTAGACATTCATTAGTATTCAACAAATAATGTGAAAAATCTGACAGTGCTACTATCATATCTTTGTTGTATGAATTAACTGTTGTAGTTATTTTGAAACAAACGGTCCTAATATTTTATATAGTAAAATTCATATGCCACATTTTCTCCGTGTACACATTTAGTAGTGCAATGTGTGTTAATTACTACAATTCATGTTTTCTAAACATTTAAACTTCCAGACAAACGACAAAATATTCGTTGAGTACAAATATGGACGGTAATCACGTAAATAAAACGGTCAGCTATCAGAAACCAGCACTTAAACTCGCATGAAGGAAAGCACCATTTCAACTAGATTAAAAAAGCAATCAAGCCCATGACATTGCACGTCAGCAGCCATGTTTCAAATATTCCAGTACGTCCAACACCAAGCAGGACTCCACGTACGCGATCTCACTAGACAAATGTGCTGCGGGCTTTAGTGATAATGTGCAGTTACGTAGTTACATGACGAATAACGCACAGTACTTACCATGTTGTGCTTCGCTAGCATTACAGTTACCGTACAGCGCCAAGTTCTCTGTAATTTAGGAAAAAAGATAATGTAACAATATTAATTCAAAATAAACTTATAAAAGGAAACAATAATTAATTACAAATGTTTCAGTGATCAAAACAACGACTGTTTGCAGTTCAATTCGCTGGTAAAAATTTATAGCGCTCATCTGTAAAATATATATATATGGTCTCGCGTCACTCATACGCACTGTCGTCTTTTACGTCGATGCCATTGCTGTAGTAAACATCATCTAATTTTTTTACTACTCCTCACACCACTCTCTGAATTGATAATTTTTAATTATTCATACATTTTTCTGAGTTATAGCCATATATACAACCCACGCGTCTTCGGGGGAAGATATGTATAAACACACAGTAGCGTTTTTAATTTCCGTAATTGGTTGAATATTATTTTTGGCACGTGTTTATTGTTGCATGCGAAGTTGAATTTATAGAATTCAGAGTGTTCGGTAAAATGTTTAAATGTCTACGCACGCAAACAGCAACCATGTATTTAGAAAACTGCCTATGTTTGCAGGCAGTATTGAAAACTACAGTTTACTCGTAATCTTTAAAGAAAATTCTGTGACTTTAGTAAAGATATGAAATGTGAAGTGAAGAAATCAGATATTCCTCCGTGACTGCGATATTCTTTAAATGCCGTCGTCTGTGATTTAGTAGTCAATTTAGTTTTCTGAATATCAAGAGCTCAAGGATTCGAGCCCTACTTTACGCTTTGATGCTTTTAGGAATAATTTTCATTTTTGCCGTCTCCCGATAAGCAGTCTAGCGTAAATCGGAGAATGTTAAAAGCCATAAAACAAAAATGTTCTACAAACACTCTACGACGTTCCGTGTTCATCATAGTGGCCTGGCGATGAGTAAACAACTCTGCTGCACTGCTTAACTCTTAGTGGAATTGGCGTGCTCCACCTCAACCCACTCCACCCATGTGTAGAGGGTTTCCTCTCTGACACATACAGGATGGCGTTACATAACGTTACTCCGAGATTAGAGTAAGGTAACACAGCGTAACAGCTGAGGAGAGCAAGAGTAAAGTTAACTTGGAGAGTAATTTCATAGAACAGTAGTGTACATTACGCACGTGTGAGTAATATTTGGTCTGTACTTCACGCTGCGATGGAGAATGACCAATGATCTTACCTGTGGGTTTATGTTTCGCAAACAGTTTTACTGTTCTAGGTCATAATAGGTTCATATAGCCTACAGCTCATTCACTGTGACAACGAAACAAGTGTTGTGTCGACTTAAGTGCAGCATGCATCATAAATTATTTTGTTTGAAACAGATAAAACCGTAAATCAAGGTGGGTTTCAAATAGTTCAATTAGTAATTTACCAAATGGCACAGTCTTCTCAGAACTCTGACTGTTAAAATTGTATTTTTCACACAAGCCATACAGCTTTCGTCGTTCTGATTCCGCTTGCCTCTTGCAGCATTAAGATGGTATACTATTTATTGCACCTATTTTGTAATATATATCTGTTATACGGTGAACATGTAGGCTGTCTTGGTCTTGGCTCTGCAATGATTTAGTTTAGCATTGTTGTTGTAGTTGTTAGTTACGTTTTCATGTGTAGATATTGTTTATTTATCTGGCTGCTGCAATTATTATGGTTCATGTAACATTATTTTGCTAAATTATATAATAATTAAAAAAAGCAAGAGAAAAAAGGTGTGAATATTTCCTAACTACATTAAAAAAAAACAATAAATCCTGCACTTTTATAACAGTTTTAATTAAATATTAAAACTCAACTAAACGAAAAACAACCAATTAACATGTTAAATAGTTATAAAAATCGATTACGTTCTCTTTACGATATTGTCAGTTCTACTTCACTTTCAAACCTGTGTTGAGTTCATTTGTATTGCCGTCATCCTGGACATGTGTGTGAGGGCCCTTGGTGAAAGATGAAGGTCTTGAAGTTTCGTTAAGCGTGGCGGGAGGGTGTTTTCAAAACTTTTGAAAACATGAGAACAACAGTTAATTAATTTACAGGTGTCTGCTTTATCCATCAAATAATAGAAAGGAAGTGCTATAGTTACAGTCATCTGTAGATGAGACGCACGTGAGACAATTACTTGGATAGTGGCATTCACTGCAAGCCTACCTGGCACCACAGTACTTAACTAAGAACACATATTTCAAATACTACAGCTATCAGAAAAAATGCTGTACAAACATTTGTAAAATTAATGTGGATTTATGCAAACGTGATTTCCATAACTTAAAATTTGCCGTTCAACGATTTTACTCCACATTAGTTATTTATACCAAACTATGGTGACTTGATAACTATTATCATTTAGTTGACAAGTCCAGAGTTTATGAAATTATAATCTTGTTTAAATTACCACAAAAACTTGAACTGTAATTAAAAACCCAATATAAATCTGAATTTTTTCTGAAATCAAATATTTAAAACATTCGTAACATTTCGTGATGGAATTTCAGTCTAAATGATTTCATGCTTTGATCGTTATAATTGCATGTGTTAGAATTCATCGAATATAATATAAGTCAGCTGTTCAATCAAAATGATCTTCAGAAATATAATTTGACTGTCTCCTATGGTAGTGCAACACCAACTTAATTTCACTGTATATTGAGCATGAGTGGTTTCGAAAACGAAGTCTCATTACGAAGGAACTGTTTGATGCAGCGGTGAATTGTAGACCAAAATACAAATTTATAATATCAAGACTTGGCAAACTTCCACAAAGTTAGTAGTGTATGAAGAACTAAAAAGAATTTGGAGCATGCAGTAAATAATTAATTAAGCTCAGACTGCAACCACACGTAAAGAAAGCTAAGTTGCGTGGAATATAAAGACTGGCTGTGTACGTAAAATATGATACAAACTTAATAATTAGTTTACATGAAAAAAGTTTGTATAACAATACATGCAGTATTTAAATGCTTTTTCTATATTTCGAAACAGTGTTTGTAATTTTTACAGATTTTTCACAGATACTTGAGTATTTTATTTGGAGTGAAGTGGGTTAGCTAAGATTTACCAAGATTGTGTGATGTTTGATATTTCTGAGCCCTATTTAATTAGGTTGTGTTAGGTCGGGTTTGATTTTTTTATTCCCATGCATTGTGCAAATTTGAAACCAATTAGTGTTGTTAAGGTGCTTAAGAAAATTGCCAGAATGCATCATTGAAAACCTCTGTCGAAAATTGTAAAAAAAAAAACCTCTTTACTTTTATCATGTTTCTGAAACCTAATGACTGTAAAAATGCGAAGAAAGCAATCGTGAGCTGCTGACAAAGTTTAACGAGAGTCGAAGTATTATTCTAGTATACACGGATGAACCAGCAAACAGACACAGATCGTAAGTACGCGGAACAAGCAGAGGAATCGGAATACATCAATGGTAATTTATAATACACAGAAACGTAGGCCTAAGTATTCACAACTTAAGGAAATATAATTGACTGGATTTGAAAAAGGAAGACAGGTCGATCGCGAGAGTTTTAAAAGTCGATCGAGAACATATGTCCACATTCCCTCAAAAAATTAAAAATAAGCACTTTCCGTCGGTCACTCGTACGGCGACGCTGTGAAACGTAATAATATAATATAAAGTGACGCCGAAAAGAACGCTGCGCACCGCCGGAGTTCTCGGCGCGGCTTAGTATTGTTTGCTCCCATTGTTTGTAAACGTTTTCTATATGAAAGTGGTGGTTATAACGAGACACTTAAAAACGAAAAATGTCTCTGTGATTAAGCCTTCTCAATAGATGTGACGTGTCATTTAAATATCATTAACTTGGAGCTCTAAGGAAAATATAAAACAATTACCGATATGATTTGCGCAATAAACAATTTTAAAAGAAAATTGCAGCTACAGAGTAATTAACTAACTAGAAAAGATTTAGAAAATTTTCTGGCTTTGAAAGCGAAGGCAAGTCCTTAGTCAAGTTATGGTATTTACGAGACAGAAGTAAGAAAAATTCTGAGTGAACTACAAGAAGGTTTTTTTCCGATTTTAATAAATTTACGAATATTGTAACTTTCATGACTTATCCGTTTTCTTGTGCAGACGTTGAAAAATCTGCTACTAAAATATCAAACACCATCAATCAAGACTTGTCTTCTATCGAAAATGAGATATTGCAGATGATTTCATATAAACATCTCAAAGCCAAAGTAAGTGATGCAAAATGTTGGTATTTTACATCTCAAGACAATTATCATTGTTAAAAAAAATTGCGCTTCAAATAACCGGATTGTTTGGGTCAACGTATGTATGCTAATCTGCGTTTTCTGAAATTAAAATTATTAAATCGAAATATTGCAATCGGGTAACCGACGAACATCTGGCATCATGCTTGCGATTGTCTATTAGAAATTACGTGCCATCCTATGAAAAGTACGCGGACGACATGCAATGCCATGCATCGACATCCAAAGATTAATTTGTGTTAGTGACACAGATATATGTACATATTACTATCATTATTATTTGGTATGTATAAATTTAATGTACAATAAAAATATATTTTTATATTTTGTATTTTTTTTACCATTAGCAGAATTCAGACATTGATTGGCCAGTAAAGCCCCGACCACACTCGTGTGTTACTATGGCGAGTACACTTTGATAACGTTATGTTTACATTTTGTAAATGGTTGATTTTTATTTCTTATATTATTATTACTTATACACAGATATGACTTAATTTAATACTCTGGTATGAATAGTGTTAAACTTAATGAAATCTGTCTATAGGTAATAATATACCGAATATAAATTAATTCAACAAAATATAAACATAAGATGATCAAAGTTAACTCGGTATAGTAACAAGCGAGTGCGGGTGGGGCTCAACCAAAAAAAACATAAATAGGTAGTAACAGCGACAAGCTTACCGTCTGTCATGTTAGAGCTCAGTTCTACCCCCTTACTTTTTGTTTGTCGATCGCTTGCCCTCCACATCTTTGCGGTCGATCTCTGATGGTACAAGTCGGAGCACTCCTGTTCTATATGATCTTAACTATAACGGTTAAAGCAATCTTGGTTGACACTTAAAGAGTTTCTATTTTATATTACAAACGAATTAACTATTGTATTGTTTTCTACTATCGAATGTGAAACAACAGATAGTGTTGTAAAAGAGACTTAAAATTTTGTTTGTAACAAAATTTTGAAAACCAAAGCTAACATTAACTTTAAGAGTTAATACAGATGCGATATACAAGGAATGTTTGTATTTTAAAGAGACTATATTTGCAATGATATATGTGATTGCCAGTTTGTAATACTTCCTGCGGTATCACAAATTATACTTGACAGCATGTCACCTCTCACGATTATTTATAGAATGTTTAATGTTAAAAGTAATTTACGTTAAAGAAACCTGACATGATTTTGAAAGATAACTCCGAACACACAACGATTTTTCACCCTCCCGTAAAAATTATGTTTCGCAACATCTACTTAAGTGCTAATGCAAAAAAAATTTCTGGACTACATTGGGAAACATTAAAATATCCATAAAAAATAATTTTTATCCTACAAATTTTAAAAAGACACGAATATTAATGTGTATACAGGTTCTGCTTATTAGATTCTGTGAAGTGGAGAGGGGTAAGTCCTCACTCTTTGTTTGATTTCTTTGTTCAACACCTCAATATTCAAGTTTAATATTGTAAATCTTTGGATTGTTGTATATGCGTGTGTGTTTGTTTATAAAATAAATATAAAAATGGACAATTAATTTTGACTTAAGTGTGTTCTGTAGTTTGACGTATTATGATACTGTATTTGGTGTCATTATATCAACGTTCACTGAATAATGGACCATATGGCAATTAATTCTTAACTCAATCTTTATATTTCATAAATTTTGGTTATGTGTTGCTAATATGATTCAGAGACTTAGAGCTATTAGTACTCTGAAATTTTAAAATTTGCTCAGTTAAAATTATCTGTCTGAGAATAATCTCAAGTTATTTTAAATAATATATTACTTGGCTTCTAATATAAAATATGCATCATGGGCAAGCGGCATCATCAGGCACGATTCCCTCGTGAAAATACGTGAGGGAACCCGCTGGGGATCGAATTCCGATGACCGTGGTGGGACGCGAGCAATCTGGCCACTACGCCATGTTGTAGGGATGGCCGCAGAAACAGTTTCCTAATAGACTGCGTGCACACTCCAAAGCAGAGGCCGGGCTCAGTACCGAGCTGTTAGCTAACAAGCCACACAGCCGGGCGAGCAGGCGGCAACAAGGCTGTGTGCAGAAGTCGAGGAGAAGCGTTGTCTAGTAGAGCGAGCAGCCTCCAGAGAGAGAAATATCTCCAAGACGGCGAGGTTCTGCCAGCTCGTGTTGCCCGTCGCTCTCCGCGTGGTGAGGACATGAGGGCTGCTGCATGAGCCAAGCAGTGCAGGTGTGTTGTCAAGGCAACTGTGACGAAGTCAGCAGTTTTGTATAATCATACAATCTGACATCCTCATAACAATTATCGTTGCCGCAGCAGATAGGATATCCGCGTCACTTAAACCTACTATTTTAAACCAATTCAATTAGTCTGAGCCACTTGCATTATGAAGTTACAATTAAAACTCTACAAAATTAATACAACATAAAAAATAAAATAATAACACGTATTTTAGTAACATTTTTATCTTTATAGTTTTTGTTGGGTTGTAGAAGCAGAGTGGTAGGAGTTGTTGCCTTCCACCTTTTCGTATCCAAATACCGCTCCACAATATAAAATTACGTTTTAAAATTTTTAAATTTTTGTGCACCTGTTACCAGCCACGCAACGAAAATGAAACGTTATATTTCCGAAGTTGGGAAGTACACATATCTTGTAGCCAGTTTAAGATGTGGTCCCGTGAATTCACAGAATAAATTGTGAAATTTACGGAATGTTCGTTATTTAAAATAAATCGAAATGCACGTAAATTAAAATATTAATATTTATTTTGTGATATACAGGGATTTTTTTTAAAACACATTGGTTTATGTATCAATATAAAATAATAAATTAATTTTGAAAATCTATTTCATAATACCATAAGTTTATAAATATTTCTGAATAATTTTTATCTGTATTTTTTCGTTTTTTTCGTGGAGTTTTCATTAATAAAAAGTATAAATTGTTAACTCGTTAACCCCCACTTCACATTTTTAACAAAAAAGATTACTGGGATTTTAAGGGTTCCAGTATCACCTTGCTTGTGTATTAATAAAAATAATCAGCCAAAATGGGTCTAAGTGTCTAAAAAACGAAGACAGCCACACACATTACTTGATAAACCAGCTTTTGCGTTACTCTCCGCTTATTTGACATTATATTGTCATTTCTGGCTGCATTAATATTCCACGCATGTGATTAACAGCTGTCATTTTAAACAATTAATATTTAGGAATTAATGCCCGAACGGGGTGAGAGTACTAAGTACCTCAATTTGAGAATGAGGAGGGTAATATAAGAACAGCGAAATGAACACAGCTCTATTTTTATTTCTGTGGTAATCAAATAAGTAGGTACAAATATTTTGCCAGTACAACACGTGCGAATATTTAAATTCATTAATGTAGCGTTTGCTTCAAATTAATAAGAGGTAAGGGGCAAATAAAAAAAACCTATTAGATACAGCTAAATACAGCATGTGTTACAATACACACTTCGTGACAAAAACAAATGAAAAGGCAAACCTCCATCTCGAAATTTTTCAAGAGCACAATAGCAATTTCACGGAAATACCGTACAGACAATGAGGCAGTCGAAATACTAATAATAAAAAAATCTAAATAATTTCCAAAACACTCCGTATTTCTTCCAATATCGCGATAAATAATAAATGAGCCAGCCCCTAAGAGTTCTGTACAGTTGTCACTTAACCATACGATTTTGGTACTTAAACCCTGACGAACAAATAGAGCGGGCGACTACAATTTTCATGCCAGAAAGTATACTTATTGTTCATGCCAGAAAGTATACTTATTGTTCATGCCAGAAAGTATACTTATTGTTCATCTACAAAAAAATATTTTTATTCGTTTGTTATTTGGACGAACAGAATTTCAACCAGATGTTAAAAATCTCGAAAGCCGTAAGTCGAAATCATTGCATGAAAGTACAATTTTGGCACAGTAGCACATAAATGGCACATAACTCACACATGCAATACACAAGGAGCCAGGTCGAATAACTCGTAACAGAAGTTCCTTTAACCAAGCAGAATTATCAATTAAAGTTACAGCAAAGAATGATTGAGGGTCATAAATTAAAACATAGTAACGTTAGACAGAAAGTGATTTTTTTGTGATATCAAGTTATTATCTAAAACATTCGTGATAAGTAATGCCTGGGTATTTTCTTATAAAGAAGAAGGTACTGGATGTTACTTTTTATGTAAGCCTCCATGTGAGTGTTCTCGTTATCTTATCATAATCTTTCATGATCGTCACTGGTTTTAATAGGAAGGATTTTACAAACGCCTTTATATGAACGTGTTGAGCCATAGTTAAGCTCCACAATTAAATATATCAACAAATCAGGTTATAACACAGCATATTCACATCCGTACTTGTTGCCTACTTCAACACGACTGACACGTCACAATTCTTGCAATGTCATCGCCTGACTTAGGTATTATTTAGGTTGGTTTTGTTGTGTGATAATGATGCTTACTTTATCAGTTCACTTTTTCTGGGAAACTTATATTGACTGTCACTAAAATATTAGTTTTTTTGTCTGGCTAAATGTGTGTTTTAACATTTTATTTTCCTCCTCATTATTTTGACTTATATATGTTTGTTTGCAAACCCACTCAGCCGTGTTATAGATACCTCGTTNTTATTTTCCTCCTCATTATTTTGACTTATATATGTTTGTTTGCAAACCCACTCAGCCGTGTTATAGATACCTCGTTCGCCTGGGAGGTTGATTTATTGCGCTACAATTTAACCTGGCTGGTTGTCACAACGTGTGTGGTTAGGGGCAGGTTGAGACTACCTGCTGCACGGTTAGTGAAACGAAGGCTTTAATGGCCAACATTAATATGTAAATTTAATCATCGCTCCACTTAGACCCTTTTACACCTTCCCTCCCCCACGTATTTCATTTCGTCAGAATGCGTAACGTATGTATATATATGTTAATTAATTCCTCGACTGTGTTCTGTCCAGAGCAATGTGTCAACACATCTCAGCAGCTGATGTTACGTACCCCCGTCTACTGCTGTGACACACCCTACTTCGAAATCCTCATAAAGGGAACTTTTAACCTGCTGGCCAACTACATCTGTTAGGGAATACTTATATTACGTGTGTCACCACGTATTCCACAGCAGTATACTTCCCCGTAAAACAATCATCACTCCTGCTGCCATTAATAATAATCTACGTCTGATTCTTGTAGGACTGTTCAAGCGTGTTACCTTTATTTTTTGATAAATGTGTAGGTCTATTTGCATACGATGTTGAATTCTAAAGAATTTTACAGCAAATTTTAAAATTTCCAATAAATTAATACAAATCTTCTTTAATTTTATGTAAATTTTCAAATTAAGATACAACTTGCTCAATGATTTTCAACCTACAGCTATATATGGATTAATATAGAAAGGTTTGAAAAGTGTTTATGTTTCTCACGTTCGAGAAATAATTTTATTTTTATCTTGAGCAAATTATCTACACTTCATATATTTCCAATTCATAAAAACTGGACAGGGAGAATAAGTATTATTTAATAAATTTTATAATTCTTTTTAGGTGGTTACATTTATTTTCATGTGAGTTTATTATGCATTACATATGTAATCTTACTATACAATTAAATTTTGGTTTATACAGAGCCCAATATATGATCATCAAGAAAAATATTTAATTTCTGATTAACATACAGTTACAAAATTCAAAATCCAGGTATTTCGCCGATTGTTAATACTATGTAAAACACATCATGCAATAAAATTTACCAAAAATTTTAGTTTTGAATGTACAAATATTTTGATAAAAATTTTAAATTATATACGACAGATGCACATAAAATTCAAATTAAGCCAGTTAAATGACGTATTTAAGAACGACGTGTTTACAAACAAAGCTCCGGGAATTTAAAATCTGTGCAAATAACACAAATTTGTGTAGTTTGGAGATTGCATTACAAATTATTAAAATCAAAAATTTTAACCGAAACGTAGAGTAGAATACAAAACCACCACTATACAGGAGGGTAACAAGTTTGACATAAAACAGGTATTAAATTCTTTCTTAAAATTAGTTGCACACAATTTTTCAGCTGTTGTCAGACTACTCAGAAAGAAACACACAATGTCATTAATTATGTGAGAACTTGAAGCTCTCTTTTCTAATGTATACAACTCTCAATTATTTAATTTTAAGGACATGATATGTAATTAAATGCATTTTTAACATGTAAAAGTTACAACAAATTTTTGAAAATTTTTTTAGAAATTTTTATACAAATATGCAATAGAAAATAATAACATCGACAAAGATTTCGTAATATTTTAACTATACACATAATTGAGGGGATAAATTTCGCGAACGAAACAGAATATGCCCACCTACATTTATGAATACCCTTCTTAATATTTCAGAAAAAACGAACGTTTCTATTAATTACAGAAAAAAAACAATATAACATTACAAGGTATTTGTCATAGTCGTAGAATACATTACATACATATGAAAACATTCTTAATACCTCGTGAGTTACCGTGCATTGAAGAAGTTGCTACAAATTCCATTACATATATTGTCAAAATATATATATATTTTTATATTTTGCACTTGTTACACTCTATTAAAAGAAAATAGTTTTCAATGATTTTTTTTTTTAAACCGAAAATCGACATCATATCTGTACAAAAGATAACTAAACACCGTGTATTTATCATCTTAATAACTTTTGTCATTTTAGAAGTCAATTCTCGACCGTTTTTGCCTATATTTATAAACATATATATAAAATATGTCCGTGAGAGAATATTTCCTATCTGACTCCTTTATTCGTGCCAATATCATACGTGAATAAACCCCTAATTTCCAATAACACAGATATATAACTCTATATAAAAGATATTGATTGATTTAAATGTTAAATAGGGAAGCATTCGTATCCACAAATCCACACCTTCCATTAGCCCACATTATCGAACTTAATTTTTAAACAATAAATGCTATAAATAAGACTTGGTAAATACATATGTTTTTTAATATTCGGCGTAATAAAGTGTTGCATCAATAAATGATCGTTCTCTACCAATTCCATCATTACATCCTCCAAAACATGTTTTGAGATAGTGGTCATTCTGTTGTTCAGGTCTAGTACATTCAACTAATAATATATGTTGAGTAAGTTAACGCACAAAAACGTGTCTCATTTATTGGACATTCATGTGACTATAGCTTTCTTCCAACTATGCGGTATCTTTCTAGTTTTCCAGAACATGTCGTAAATATGAAAAAGGTTCCTCATATCATAACAGNCTATGCGGTATCTTTCTAGTTTTCCAGAACATGTCGTAAATATGAAAAAGGTTCCTCATATCATAACAGCATAGCATTTCTGCCTACTCACACATTGTTTTCAAGAAGCTTTTCTGCTATAATTGATTTCGTAAATATATTATACACACACCTTTAAATATCAATGTCCATATTTACTTTAAATCTCCATTACTCAATAAATTATAAGTATATTTCTAGTTAAAGAAAATCGTCTTCAGAGTTCTTTCCATGGCACTTTCTTAAAACTGTTTAGCTTAATATATATCTTGTATTATGTTTTTAGTGCAAATCATGTTATTTCCTTTCGAGATAAACATCTTATTATCCATGATGTGCTTTCTCAACAAACGGCTTCTAAAAATTTCTTTTGGATTTATTTTATTGTCCTCCTATAGCAGGATTCCCTATATTTTTTAAATAATTGGTTTTCTCTTTTAATTGCTTTGTCTTCTAATGGCGAACAAGATTTTAGATATCCCAAATAAATATTTCTTTTGGTGCTTTTAGAAGGATGTTAGTACTTTTATTATTCTTGTAATTTCTTCGGCTCTCGATTATAAATTGTAACCACGTTACTGATATACACACGACAGTCTTGTCTGATTTTAAAAGGGTTGGCAGTGTTTTAAGATTGCTAAAGTTACAAAATTCACTTGACATGTATACAACTGATTTAAATTTGTCTATCTATTTGTTACAAATACTATTGGAAAATTCGTATTTACGACTGTGACATTAAGGTAATATAAAATGATCCATTACACTGGTTTAAAACCTCTTCTAATTTTTTAATTTTTAAATATTTGACTCGTTTCCGTTTTTTTTATATAGATGTGAAATTGCAATGAGTTTTATGATTATCCGTGCACCCTTAAAATTCGTAGATATTATATTTCATTGATATAGATTTAATCTCTCTATATTTTCACAAAAATTTCAGAAACGTGAATTGCTAGACTTTATTTTCGAAATATATTTAGTTCCAATCCCATACGCAACATTGTATAATTTACCACAGACTTGTAAAAACTTTTTTTTTTTATTCTTTAAGTGATTCTTTTAAACTCGGAATATTTTGGCTAATCGGGGACTCTTATAAATCTTGTTGATTCTGAGGCATTTATTTACCTTATTTAACATTTTTCAATAATAAATTTACGTGCAATATATTTCTATTCCTTTTTTTAGTTAATGGTTATCATTAAGTCGTAATCTACAAAGCTAGACAAATCACTGTTAAAGGATATTCGTAAAAATATTAAGTTACTAAATGCTGTTCACTGTAAAACTTTTGAAGCCCTGATTAATTTTTCATTCGACCAATTGATCTCCTACAGCTATTTGTTAGTCTCACCACTGCAGCGTGAGTAATAAACGCAGTNAATTTTTCATTCGACCAATTGATCTCCTACAGCTATTTGTTAGTCTCACCACTGCAGCGTGAGTAATAAACGCAGTGTACGCATATCACCATAGAGAAAGACAAAAGTCCAGGGTAAAAATTAAATTTACTAACGGTAATGTTTAAAGTCATACATCTTGTATTGAAGGGTTCCAAGCTAAATTCCTCATGAAATATGTTATTGTTATCTATACATTAGGAAATTTTGCATAATTATTCATATTCTGTCCGAATATGCTTTCATGAAAACATCTTATGAAAAAACCACAATTTGTATATTTTCAACAGCTAATATTCAGGATAGAGTAATGTTTATCACGTNAAAACATCTTATGAAAAAACCACAATTTGTATATTTTCAACAGCTAATATTCAGGATAGAGTAATGTTTATCACGTTAAATAACCTACAATAATATTCCACAAAACTGAGAATTCTAAAATCTAACTTCCATGAAAGCTTACAGTCAAAATTTCACATATGCTCAACATAAATACTATAAGTCTGCACAGAAAGCACCTACAAACCTATCTTAAACGTGCGATCTAGTTGAAAACGTAACATTTTAGTTATTTTTCATGCAAGAACAAGCATCGATCCTGGTTTTTATGTGTCACATAATAATTCCAGAATACTTAGAACTTGCTTTTCCTGCTACTTTGTGTTACTTCCTTTGCTAGCAAGACTGTTTAAGAAACGATATGAATACGGAATCAAATTAAATTTGATTTTGTTGTATATAGACATGATTTAATTGCAGGTATGAGTTGTAAAACCGTTTATATCATGAAAAGAAAACTCCTAGATATAATGTGACGTTCTGAAAGTGACAAAATAGATACTAAATTGAAATTCTCAAAAGACGAGCACACGAGAATAACCAAGTTTACGTCAGAAAATATTGATGACTTGAAGCAGAAACTATTTCCCTGTAAGTCTCAATAACAGTCCCTTTGGATGAAGCGTACCGAATAAAATAAACATTTGAATTACGTTATAAGGAATGGCTTGATAATACAATTTTATTCTATCAGTGTAAAGGGAATTTAGCCGACCAGAATATTCATTTGAAGCTAGCCGTGAGCACACAAAAGGTCAAGAAACCAAAGACTTGAGAGAGTCTACACCAACAGCTGTTCTAACATACGCAGCTCAAATGATTTGAAGAGCTGCCGGTTCCACTTCACCTTGTTTTTCTTAGAAAAATTATTTGGCAAATACCACTACCTGCTTCCACAAAATACTATAGGCCTCTAAAAATATTTTTGTTTTAAGGAATAAATGGNTTTGGCAAATACCACTACCTGCTTCCACAAAATACTATAGGCCTCTAAAAATATTTTTGTTTTAAGGAATAAATGGAATTATAGATTGCGGAGAAGAAAAGAGTTGCAGAATGAATAAGAAACATCAAGGCAAGTAATGTACTTATCTATAAGAAGCATACGGAAGTCGGTCACAATTTAATCTTGGCCATGATATACGGCAAAGTATGTTATGCTCAGACGCAAATAACGTCAACGCAAAGATGTCACCTGTGTGGCGCTACTTCGGAGCAAGTTAATAACGTAGAGGACATAATAAGGAGGGAAATTAATTCGGACAAACTTCAATTCGGCATGTACGTATATCTTACATGGGTTGATTGGCATGTGTGAATTGANGGGAAATTAATTCGGACAAACTTCAATTCGGCATGTACGTATATCTTACATGGGTTGATTGGCATGTGTGAATTGATTTTACATTTGTATTAAACATTGCCAATCAATAAGTGGCATATCGAGGATATCACAAACATATTTTAATCAAATACAGCTAGAATTTAAAGAGAGTTTCGAGAACGCTGTGGTTTGATATAATAACAACCTATACAAAAATTCGGCAATACCAAAACCGGACATAAAGCAAGATGGTTGTTTAAAAACCCAGACATCTCTGCTTACATAACAAACATAACAAGGGATAAAATAAATAAGAAAAATATAATAATGATACTTGTATCATGGGGACATGATATTTAATTTATCATATTTCGGGCTTACACTTATAATACGGCAATGTACTTTGTTGAAAGGTGTTCATAGTACAACATGCCACCGACAGTACATAGGTATTTCATACATGGGCCGGAAATAATAACGTGAGTATTGCTTCAAGTTTAACAATTTACAACAGGATCCCAGAAATCAAGCAATAAAGAACATCAGACGTGCAGAGAGCACTACACCAAGAAATGCAGCAGATAAAAAACTAATCATGATGTATTTAACTGCTTCTTTCCTAGTTCAGATCCCGCTATATATCTTCTTAGAGGACAGTCAAAAATGAAACCATGCAGACCCTTCGGAAAGAGGCACAAGATTTGTTGTTCANTATATATCTTCTTAGAGGACAGTCAAAAATGAAACCATGCAGACCCTTCGGAAAGAGGCACAAGATTTGTTGTTCATTCATCTGGCAGTGATTTTGATGAATATAAGGACGCCCACAGTGACTATTTCGATGGCGATGCTGATGAAGCTGGATATTTTATGGATGAATCCATTTGTTGGTAATAATAGTGAAGATCAGGATATTGGTAGTTACAAGGCCGATGTTGGTTAGAGATGAAAACCTGATGCACTAATATACAATTCAATCGCTATTTATTTATTGTATTAAGATTAATAGTGGTTTTGTTACAAATATTATATACTATGTTTGTTTTAATTTCTTTGCATCTTGCTTCCAACCTATTTGTTTATCTTTTGCCGTACTACTTTTCGTAAACACATGCAATGTTGTCTTGTCAGTGTTTTAATAATTTCATTATATTTGTAAATGCTTGTCCTTCTTACAATTCACATATTTATTAATGACTATTGATATATTTTTATTAACATTGCACTATCATTAAATTGGTATGCAACATGCAGGTTTTAATGCATTACCTGAAAAATGCCAATAATGAAGACATCTTGTCGCAGAATGTGTTGGTCACATTTTGCGACAGTGTTGCCAGGAAGGAGATGTTTATCATTGTAGTGAGAAAAGAGCTCTGAGAAGGACTTCAGAGCACATAGATCGTCCCATCAGAGGGCATGCTGAGTGGTGACATTTTACGAATTATAAAGTGCGGTCTGCATTCTCCGACATCAATACGTACAGTTTCGCGCCGATTAGTTGAGGCAGGTATGTTGTCTAGTCGTATGTAGTGAAGTCTGCCCTTAACAGCCTGCCATTGTCATCTTCGCTTAGAATGGTGTCGCACCAGAGCTGTGAAGTGTGTACAATTAAACCATTTAATAAGCAGCGACGAATCCCGTACCTGTCTAGTCAATGGTGATCACCGTGTGGAATCTAACGGACGTGGTCTCAGGGTTGAATCTTTTGCCATTTTGGAGCGCCAAATAGCCTTTCAACTTCAACGTGTGTTCATGCTTTTGGGTGCAATAAGTGCCAACAGATTCTCATCTCTAGTACACATTACGCGAACAACACTAACGAATCGGTCGTTGTATTGATGGAATGCTGCAGCCCTTGGAAACATACTATCCGGTATTATAGATCCCTGGAAACCCGTCGGTTAGTTACAAGTTAATGAGATGCTTTGCAGTTATCTGGCAATCAATTCGTACAGTTTGGCCAGTTTTTTATCGTTTCTTTCATGGAATCGTGTTGTGCCTGCAGACACATTGTGTGTGTGTGATTGTATATAACATATAAATTAACATTTAATTTAATTTTTTTTTTTATTTAATTAGAAGCGACATTTTGGCATCGTCTTCCAGTTAAAGGTAATCATAGTGGCGATGTTTACTTTCCCTTCGCTGGTATTACCAAAGCAAGTGAGAGCTTGCGGGATTCGTATTTGTTTTGTAGGATATACCGCTTTCAAGTTCGTTGTAATTGTTGGTCTATTAGCATAAATACTGAATATTAAGTAACGTTCAAATGCTAGGGCTCCAGCGACGAACAGCTCAGACAAATTTACACAGAGACCCGTAGAAATATAATATTCATATTTCCCCAAGTCATGTATCCATTCTCACAAAACCATTAAACAGCAATTATCCATGATTTTCGTTCTAGACACTGCTAGTTATAAAAATGTGAATTTTCAATTATTAGATCATTTAGAACACATGGTGAAATAATGAAAATAATATTAAAAGCAACAATTTTGTGATTAGCTTTCATGCAAATACAGTATTGTATCACAAACGTCAATATATCCCTTATTTAGTTTCTTTCATACCAAATAATATACTTTCACAAATATATAACACAGAAAAAAAATTTATGTTATGATCCAGATAAAAATAACCTACATATCATATTACCGCAAATTATTAACAAACTGACACATGNACACAGAAAAATAATTTATGTTATGATCCAGATAAAAATAACCTACATATCATATAACCGCAAATTATTAACACACTGACACAGGTAATGTATTGAGTTTTCATGTAAGTAAATGAATGAAGAGATTTGGGCGGCTTTTGACAGCGAGACCTTGAGAACCAATGAGGGTAATTGTGGTGAGAATAGAGCAGCGCCGGAATTTAGAGGTGGGGGAAACAGGAGATCATTAAAAAAAACCCACCGTCCAGCGTTTTTAACCGGCACGATACCCACATGCTGTGTGTGTCCCAGCCTGGGATCGAACACGGTTCTCTTATATGGGAAATGAGAATTCTAACCGCTCAAACACTGAGGCCCCCATAATTGAACATGTTTGGCTACTTGGGTCCAGCAGAATACAACTGCAGCAGGACAAGGACATATGAACTGACTGACGTGGCCATGGAGGGAATGATTGGCAGGCCCAGAGTNAATACAACTGCAGCAGGACAAGGACATATGAACTGACTGACGTGGCCATGGAGGGAATGATTGGCAGGCCCAGAGTGTAGAAGCCAGCTGCTGTGAACACCAGCTCCTTGCTGGATATCTGGTCTGAGAACTCCTTCAGCTGCACTCGTGCCTCCTCGTCTATTCCTGGCTCCAGGATCAGGTCCTGAACTACGTCTCCTGTGGTCCTTGCAGCTCTGACAGTGGCGTTGATCACACAGATGATCAACACTGCCTCAGTGATGTAGATCGCTGCCTACATAATAATTACTGCAACCTCGCCTCTTGTGGAAAATCCAACTTTGATATCTGAAGGCGTGAATAAAGAAATCAGAGCCATTGATGTGAAAAAGAAGGATGCATGAATGCATACAGGATTACTAACAAAACCAGTACACCATATGAGGAGTTAATCTGGCACACAATTTGACTGAGATAATTGTATACTTTTCTTAAGGCCAAGGTATTTTGTATATGAGGGAAATGCGTAGTATTTGGTTTCGCTGTTCTTGTTTCACGTGTGTTTGTCGCCATAATGTCGAGCCTTTCGAAACGCAAAGAAGAATTGTTTTCTAAAGCGTTTCTTTCGATTTGCGAATTTCTTCTGTGAGTATCAACATTATTAATTTTTTTCTTGCGAATAGTGTCATATAAGTGGGTATTCAAGATAATATACCGCTGCCTTACAAGAAGTACTACATTTGTGTAGTTGGCCANATAGTGTCATATAAGTGGGTATTCAAGATAATATACCGCTGCCTTACAAGAAGTACTACATTTGTGTAGTTGGCCAACAGAATAATAGTTATAAAATTTCTTACATAGCCAATACAAGTTATTGGTTTAAATACAAATCCAACGAATACTGATTGATGAATTGCTGAAATAAATATAATTACTACAAACGCAAATGTAATAATCAGTTTCCTGTATTTAGCCAATTTCCTGTAGTATTCGCCATCGTTTCTGACTAGAAACTCATCCACAAATACAAATCTCTTTAATATCTCCTGACGGTTTTTGTTATTCAGGCACATCCCTATTGATCCAACAGAACTGGTGATTGCACCGTTCACGATGACAATTACGAACGATATTTCTCTCAGTTGCTCTGGTGTATCAAACTTGTGTTTCCATAACCTGTTCGCATATTTTATGGTAGTAACTAAGATAACCGTGACAATAATGACGGTGTAGACAGTGGCTGTGGTGGACCTCTTGAGTACGGGCATGCTGCTGCCATCTTCTTGAACCTCTGTGGTTACTGTAAATGTTTCAAGACCCAGCAGTTTTGAGGCAGTTGTAGTAGGCTCTAGGCAAGTGGTGAAGTCTGCTTTCTCTGCTGATACTGCTGAGGCTGTAACACACCAAGCAGCGGTATATAAAATATGTAAGGCTTTTAATTTTTGGCACTGGTCATATGTCATTACCCACACTTCGACTTCACATTACAACACTGTGTTAAATTTGTATATATTGAAACATGTTCCAAGGATATGTTTTTGGCTGGCCTTATCACGAATACTCCCGTGTCTGACAGGCTTCACGAACTTTGCTACACGAGGGCTACATATTTACCATTAGCTCAGAGTTCTGGTGGCTGTATGAAGTATATGAAACACACATACATCATTCAAGTGATGAAACAACATTATTGAAGAGTTGTCTGTCGCTAAAATGTAACACGAGGTGAAAGGCTCTCTATTCCTTAAAAATAGTGTATTTTAAAATCTACTTCATTACGTACTTTCCTTATGTAAAATTATAAATGAAATCAACATTGTTGAAATTTCTGAATTAAATTTAATTCGGTTCCG
The DNA here is from genome assembly GCA_002778355.1 of Clitarchus hookeri. Lineage (NCBI taxonomy): Eukaryota > Metazoa > Arthropoda > Insecta > Phasmatodea > Phasmatidae > Clitarchus > Clitarchus hookeri. The sequence continues at coordinate 167,564 of NQII01004016.1, forward strand.
CCTGTTTCCTTTCACATGTAAATGATAAAAAAACCGAATCACATTTATTAAAATTTACTTATATTAAAGGGGGAAAAAAACTACATACTAGCCTCATTAGATNATAGTGTCATATAAGTGGGTATTCAAGATAATATACCGCTGCCTTACAAGAAGTACTACATTTGTGTAGTTGGCCTACAGAATAATAGTTATAAAATTTCTTACATAGCCAATACAAGTTATTTGTTTAAATACAAATCCAACGAATACTGATTGATGAATTGCTGAAATAAATATAATTACTACAAACGCAAATGTAATAATCAGTTTCCTGTATTTAGCCAATTTCCTGTAGTATTCGCCATCGTTTCTGACTAGAAACTCATCCACAAATACAAATCTCTTTAATATCTCCTGACGGTTTTTGTTATTCAGGCACATCCCTATTAATCCAACAGAACTGGTGATTGCACCGTTCACGATGACAATTACGAACGATATTTCTCTCAGTTGCTCTGGTGTATCAAATTTGTGTTTCCATAACCTGTTCGCATATTTTATGGTAGTAACTAAGATAACCGTGACAATAATGACGGTGAAGACAGTGGCTGTGGTGGACCTCTTGAGTACGGGCATGCTGCTGCCATCTTCTTGAACCTCTGTGGATACTGTAAATGTTTCAAGACCCAGCAGTTTTGAGGCAGTTGTAGTAGGCTCTAGGCAAGTGGTGAAGTCTGCTTTCTCTGCTGATACTGCTGAGGCTGTAACACACCAAGCAGCGGTATATAAAATATGTAAGGCTTTTAATTTTTGGCTCTGGTCATATGTCATTACCCACACTTCGACTTCACATTACAACACTGTGTTACATTTGTATATATTGAAGCATGTTCCAAGGATATGTTTTTGGCTGGCCTTATCACGAATACTCCCGTGTCTGACAGGCTTCACGAACTTTGCTACACGAGGGCTACATATTTACCATTAGCTCAGAGTTCTGGTGGCTGTATGAAGTATATGAAACACACATACATCATTCAAGTGATGAAACAACATTATTGAAGAGTTGTCTGTCGCTAAAATGTAACACGAGGTGAAAGGCTCTCTATTCCTTAAAAATAGTGTATTTTAAAATCTACTGCATTACGTCCTTTCCTTATGTAAAATTATAAATGAAATCAACATTGTTGAAATTTTTGAATTAAATTTAATTCGGTTCCGCCTGTTTACTTTCACATGTAAATAATAAAAAAAACCGAATCACATTTATTAAAATTTACTTATATTAAAGGGGGAAAAAAACTACATACTAGCCTCATTAGATAACGTATAAACATCGTGTTATAATTACTTGAAATATTTAAAACTTTGTTTCAGGTCTACATTTATACCCAGTTTATATACCGCCACCACAAGAAAATATAATATTGTAATTGATCAGAAGTGATATTTTCAGGAACATATTTGTGATGCCAATATTAAGACACACATAATACAAAACGAAGAAATGTGATAGGATACGTGTTCTGAGCCCACATTAATACTTATATATACGCAAAAGTTTATAAAAGACGTCATGAGTGAGAATCACTTACCCTACAAAGTATTTATTTAGCTGTCCGAATGGCAGGCAATATGCATGTTTTAATATAGGAATTTAACGCCAGAGTTATTTTGTAATGTTTCATTTCGAAAATGGAAATGGTCGAATAAGCACAAATATCTATTTATAAAATTTTGCTTTACAGAATATAATTGTTTTCGTTTAATGTAAAAGTTTTATGAGTGATCAAAGCATTTAAAAACATTTATTTAAAGGCTTATATTCTAATACATTCAAAGAGCTACAAACAAATAGTCTATAATTGCATAGTGTTTAAGAATAATAACTCAGCCTAAAAAAGTAAAAGATTTTACTTTGAGACGTCTGTAGCAACGTTTGTGGGCGATCGTGAGGAGGAAGAGTAAGTCCTTGCTCGCTCCAGACAAGACTCTGCCTGGAAGACATTCTCCTTGGACTCACTCNTGCTCCAGACAAGAATCTGCCTGGAAGACATTCTACTTGGACTCACTCCAGCCATGGCACGCCTGCAAAACCCACACTTATACAACACGTGACACACACAGCTGATGTCATAGTTGTGCTGTCCATTACATTGATTAAGGGTACCCTCACCATCTTATGATTCATTAATCGATTGCTGAATTGGTAGGAAAATTTATTTAATATGATTATCCCGTAACATTGTTTTATTTAATTAAATTGTATATTCCGATCGCAAATATAAGTGATTATAAACATTCACATAAAGCATTGATGTTAAAATTTTCTAATAAGCACATGTAACAATTATATATTAACATATCCACTTGAAGTAAATAATGCATTCCCACAATTTATGCATAATTAACATCAATATTAAATAAGTCGAAATATTTTGTATCCTCACAGTACAACAATAATCTGTGTGGTGGTACGTTACATATTTACTAAAATATATTATGTATTACCTTACATCCGCCTAAAGATAAATTATTTATTTGTTAAATGTGTTTTTCCCATAATTTGGAACCTGCTCGTGGGAATATATGCATGGGTTTCGTCAATGTCCTCTGAAGTTATCATATTTTTTATTTATGGCAGCTTTGTTAAGGTAATAATTTTATTTTNTGGGTTTCGTCAATGTCCTCTGAAGTTATCATATTTTTTATTTATGGCAGCTTTGTTAAGGTAATAATTTTATTTTTTTCTCTTTGTGCTGGCCTATATACTGTGTTGTAAAACTCTTCTAAATAATAGATAAAACAATAGAAATGTCGTACCAGGTTATCAACTTCAAGTTAATATGGTTCTTGGTCATTAAATGTTGTTCCTCAGGTTAGAATTATTTTATACATTTTTAGCACAGTACGTTCTTTGAGTAAGGTATCTAAAATATTATTAAAGAAATAAATGATGGAGGCAATTTCCAAAAATTTGTTAAAAAGTGTAAAAATATTTTAATGTTATACATTTATTTCATTAATTCGTTTATTTGAACCTATTTTCTACGTAAGTATATCGATAAAATATTTCCTCATGTTATAAGAAATATAAAATTTTTATTCGAAATTGGTTGCGCAGTCTACCTGTATTTGAGTTTTAACATTTGAGATAACATTTGAAGGTATAATANTTTTTATTCGAAATTGGTTGCGCAGTCTACCTGTATTTGAGTTTTAACATTTGAGATAACATTTGAAGGTATAATTGTTAGAAGTTGCGACGAAAAAAAAATTGCCATTTTAACCCTGCGTCCTGAAAGACTATTTCAGCTGTAACCATAATTGTTGTAAAAATAATTATTTTAATTTTTCCCTATCAAATATGTTAAGTTAAAATTCTCACTTACACGCTTACATATTAACTTATGTTATTTACCGGAACATTCGGTATTAAAATGGAATTATCAGCGAAATCTTGATATTAAACCATAAAAGTTAGCAAAGTATAAAAACTAAATTTTTTTGTGTTAAACAGTTTTGAGAAATGAGCCTTCAAATTTTATATTTGTTTTGTATATTGGCTGAATTCATACAAATATTTAAGAACTGACGAAGAAAAACTTTCAATCAATGAGCAGATTAGCCGTTTACCACGAACTGCTTCCAGCTTAGATATGCATAGATTTATGGTATAATTAAACTTAAAAAAATTAAAAATTATTTCAAAATTGGTAATGTTTTATTTTTTAACGTCAATAACGGATTTTCCTGATATATCAACAATAGTAATGTCGTAAAACAGATAAATGTCAGGTGTCAAAGTGAATATGAGCTGGTCAAGGGGAAGCTACATTTAAATGTAAAGGTTGTTTAAAGGAAGTTGTATAAATTGACGTCCAAGGTTCTTTTGTAGTTGGCTTATTAAAGGTTGACACCAAATATATGCTCTTTTTTCAAAAACATCCTATATATTACTTAATAATCTCAATGGTGTTACCATGTCGTGTGTTAAGAAAAATTTTACTGGAAAGACTATTTTCGAACCTGTTGTCACCTAGAGTACATAACAATCATTAAAGAAAATACATGTTCTATATGAAAATAAATTTTTAATTGTGCTTATAATTTTGGTTGTAACAACGTTTATAATAAATGTTATAAAACTTCTGATTTTGTTCTTGACTCGTCCCACTTAACAAATTTTTTCAATATTAAAAGAAAAATATATATTTTTTAATCTAAATATTTAAAGGTATTAAGTTTAATTTGACGATTTAAAATAATTTATATTCTTAGTAAAAGAAAGGTGTAAAATAATTTCCTTACTCATAAGAGTGTCCCAAAAATTGAAAAGATAAATTTTTATTCCTAAGTAAATTGCATATTTAAGTTAATAATGCATTTCAATAGGGTGGCCAGTCGTTGAGATTGAGGGTAAGTTTGGTGGCCTCCGAAACGACTTAAGCGTCCACAGAAGGGCAACATGCAATATGTCGTGTGACATGCTGACATATATGTTCAAGGTGTTAGACGTCACTTCTGTTCGTGAGTAATGTGGTTGGTAAGGCCACTACTAGCAAATGGCGATGAAGGCGTTGTATCGCCCTGTCTGTAGCTGATATACTGTCAAGGGCGAGGGCTCTCGCAATCTACCTGCACTCGCCGACAGTCTTACCCAGGACCACACACTGGAGGGTGTGGGTACACTCTGCGGGTCTGAATACGGAGCGTTGTAGAAAGTTTTCATTGAAACCATTTGAACATACTCTATAAATTGCTATTAAATATGTTTTTTTAACTTATAAATAATTATTTAATTTATTTTTGTGTAAAGGAAAAGTATTTTTAATTCATACATATTTATGTATGTTGAATGTACCTAAATGTTCTGCTAAATACGTCCACAAAATAAAGCCAACCGAGGTCTAAACTTTCCTCGTGGTCAGGTTCATACACGCTGTCGTAGTAATACAGTACTGTGAGTGTAAGTATAAAGACACTGTCCTGGAGATCTGCACTTGCGTCCTCATGTTTATAAAACAGATGTTCCAGCAGCAACGATTGGAGTAAAACACACGTTAATTAAATTCTGAAAAAATTTAAGTGATGACTGAGTACCATAAGGACATCGTTGTAATAAACAAAGTTACATAGTTAACGTCATTAATACCTACTGAATTTTATAGTATATCTCTGTAAGGTGGAACAACTTCAAGGTAAATTGTGAGAATATAACTATATGAAATAGGAGAGATTTGAATTTCGAAATGGATATACAAAGGTTTCGAATCGAATGACACCGATTTCACAAATTTAAATAAACGACTTCGGCTTCTCAGCGTATAAGTGACTTCTGGATACAAACAAAACGGCTTTCTATTGGCAAAATAAATAACATTAATTAGAAAAATCAGCTTGAGATTTAAATTATATCGATTTGTAATGGAAACAGTGTTATTTCTGAAATGCAATTTAATTACTTCCAGACATAAATCTCAATGAATAGGGACGTAAATGACTTTCATGAATGGTAGTAGCATGTTTTTAAATTAAATACATTTACATAATAAGAAGTAAGTGATATAATAAACAAGCCTTCTTTCCTGAACATGGGTGCAAATAATTTTTAAATAATTTTTTTAACGCTGATTTGATAGGAAGAACTTTAGAAATGAAACGAGAAACTTAGACAACAGTAGTGAGACAATAATAAATACACAAATGCCTTATGATGGACTTTAACCGAGAAAATTTCATTGTATAATTTAGCGTGAATTCCACTGCATTATGGAGGTTAGATTCCGAGAATCAACTTCGGATTTAATCAGTATAAAGTTTCGAAAAATATGGTCTTCTAACGTCAAATATTAACACGGCCTTTATTTTGAAAACAAGTAACAAAGGCTTACAAAACATTTAATTTTACCTGGTCTACCAGAGCGCTACTTGCACGAAGAATTTTATGGGAATCGGTTGTTTTGTCCTAGAGATATGACATAAAACATTTATTTATTCTTATTTGATGCTATCGAGCAAAATTGCTAGAAAAAGAGATTCAATATGCGATGCTTCTAATATATATTGTACGATGATAAATTTTGGTTGAATTTAGTTAAATTGTTTTATATATATAACTTACCAAAATTATTTATAAAACTTCTTTGTTGAAAATCATTGCCTGACTCATTGGAAACAAAGAATATTTACATGGTCTTCTGTAGCATTTATGGTTTGCACAATTTTGTACAAATTTTTTTGAAATGGTTCACTGGAACATTCATTAAGAATCGGTGGATTAGTCTTCGTGCCATGACATCAAACGTCCATAATTTCCATGTGGTTATCTTCATAGATAATATTAATATCATAGCATTTTCGATGATTGCATACCGCTAGTATATAAAGTAATATTAAAAAAGATGCAGGTTTCATAGTAATCGCCCACAAAAGTAAAATTATTTTACAGCCCCAATTCTGAAAACAAAGGCGTGTTACTTAAAAAAAATACATTTATCATTATCGCCTATCACAGTACTACACCTTTGCCAAACTTTGTAAGAATGGTTGATTGTTATCGAGATACGATATGAAATCAATATTTTTCATTTGTAGGGATATCTTACAAAATGGCAGAGAAATGAGGCTCTCCATACACAAATTAAATGGTTGAAATAGGTACAACCAGAATACAAAATAAAGTTTGAATTTACCATTTTACACCTCACGTTTAAATACTATTCGTTTTCCAAATTTGCAAAGAGTCTGTCGATTGTTTCCCGTTATACGTCCAAAAAATTTACTTACTCGCATGGCACTATCTTCCAAAATGCCCGACAAAATATGCTCCATTTACATAGAGATGACATACATATTATCTTCTGGAAACATACAAAGTTTAGTCGAAATTGATAACATGTTTAAACGCTAAAGCATTCTAAGCAAAAATGTCCATAAGGCTGCAATTTTGAAAAAAAATATCTGGCATGAATATAACATACCACTTGACATCGCTGTCTCAGTGCTATTTGTTCGCCAAATTTTATATTAATTGTTTCATCCTTTACCGATGTATGACATGAAAACCTCATTTTATCGCATAGTGGTATCTTACAAAATGGTGGACACCAGATAGTCCAAATAGGTAAATTTCATATTTTTTATAGGAACTGCGATCATACAAAATAATGTTTGAATTAATTACATAATTTCTACGATATAGCATTCTTAACTCAAATATCTATAAGGCTTCCATTTCGAAAAAGTAGTCTGTGACATGCTTAAAACATATCACGTAACATATTCTTAATCAATATTACTTGTTTTCCAAATTGGGTAGGAATCGGATAATTAATTACCGAGTTATGACATAATTACTTTATATATTCGAATGGCGCTACCTTCTAAAATAACCAACAAAATTATCTATTTATAAGTATGTTTGATAATTTTACTGGTTATTTTCATTAAATTAAATATAGCCAAAGTTGGTTAACTGGTATGGCAGATATACTAAATAAACTTTAAAAAAAGGTGGTATCCATTAAAAAAATAAGTAACTAACAAATTTCAATCACTTACGTTTACATGGCATACCGTAGTATTAGTTACATGACAAATTGAGTGAGAATTGCTTTAATAGTTTGCGATATAAAACGTAAAATTGTGATTTTTTTTTGTATTATCCTGCATAATTGCAAACCAACAGTATATCGATCTTAAGTATAATGACTACATTATGCACTGTCAGCATACCAAATTTGGTTTTAATCCGTGGAATGGTTCCAGAGAGATACCAAATTACCCAAAATCTTAAAATATCCGTCATTTTGAAATTAAGTGCTCGGAGTGGTCGAATACTATAAAAGCCAATTGTCCTTACTATGTGTTATATACGTTACAAGTTAAGTGAAATTCGGTGAAGAATTTAAAAATTCAAAGGTGGTACACACACGCACAGAAACCCTCACACACATATAAATAAAGACACACACAAAGGAAAGTGATCTCTTAGTTCTTTGTTTCCTTTGGAAATTAGGCTAAAAATACCAAAGAATTAGCGTTATGGCAGGCAAAGTTTAGCAGTGTAGTAAACTATTTCAATTCCGAATGGAAAATCAGAAAGTTTTGCTCGTTCTTTAAGGAAAGCATCTTTGAATGCAAATACTTTCACTTTTAAAGCAAAATTAATGTTAGGCATTCCACATGAAGCAAAAATCTGGCAACGATAAATGAGCAATAATTATAGGAAAGAAAAGTTATTTAACAAAACATGACCGACTACGACAAATAGTACATAGATATTTCCTGAAATTCGGAGATAAGTATCTTGAACGAAACAGCTACAATCAAGCAAATAACTACTTCCTAACTATTCAATTAGTTCTATTATTCTTATTTGTATTTAGAAAATTTTTATTTAAATAACTTAAATTAGAAGGTCACAGGCACCAGGTGTCGTTCCTACTATGCAATTCCGGTCAAATAACGGTCATATTGGATCCAGGTAATATTTACCTTGATCTGTAACCTTGCCCTGACTTTGTGCACATAACCTGCGATGACCTTAAACCCCAAAAATGCAGAACAAATGATAAAATCCCAAAAAAATTATGAAGAATAACAAAGTATTTTTAAAAAATATTGCAGCTTTTACATGTTNAACAAATGATAAAATCCCAAAAAAATTATGAAGAATAACAAAGTATTTTTAAAAAATATTGCAGCTTTTACATGTTCGAGATCTGCGGTTCGATGACAGGCGGATCGAATAAGCTCCCGATACGACTGACACTCGCCACGTCGGGCAGTGCCCATCTCGTATGCCATATTTATATGTTGATGACCTTGAACTACACATTGACCTTCAACCATAACCTTAGATGACCTTGAAGAGAACAACTTCTAAAAATGCCTTAAAAAGTATAAAAAACCATAATAACTTTGGTAAACTCGAGGAAAAAATTACATCGACGACTCCGACTCTTATGTTGTATGCCAGTGACCATAACCCAAATGACTTTGAACATCAACACTCAAGAATAAATTGTAAAAAATCGAATAATTTCATAAAAGTCGGCCAGCACATTATGTAACTGAGCACGAAACCTGTGTGAATTATCGATGACCTTGAACTTTGACGTTGTATTCGTGCCAATATCCGTGAATGATTTTGAATACAAAAACAATATCCAAACAGTTTTCTAAAATCCTAAATAAATAACAAAAACTGCTATAATCAATATAAAATATAAACATTTANCAATATCCAAACAGTTTTCTAAAATCCTAAATAAATAACAAAAACTGCTATAATCAATATAAAATATAAACATTTATTTAAATTGATTACTTTCTAAGTATTATAAAAAAACTTAATTTTGATCGTTTTGTTTTAGAGAGTTAGGAAGACTAGAGCTGACCAGTCACCATGTGACGTCTCCAAACCCACGTATTAAATCCAAGAGACCTTTACCTTGACATTTGACATTGAACTTATACCAATGACCTTAAATGACCTTAAAACCTAAAAATAAAAAAAGTATAGATATTCTTATATATGAAATTATAAACATTTATTTTATCAACCTCTATAGCAGGATAACACCAATGGACTTAGCTGTACCCTGGCGACACGAGAGATCCATCGCATCATGTACATGGCAACGAACTCGTACTCTGCCATCGGCGTGTTACAATGTGTACCTTGACTGATCCGTCCTGGTGATGTTTTCCCAAGCATCGAGGGTTCAGTGGCGGTGTTCCCGCCCACGTTTGTCATTGAGTCTTGACCTGTGGTAAGCAGATGAATCGTAATGCTGTTAAATAGTGTGTTGTAGAAACTGATAGGCCATATTCGCTATTCGGAAGGCATCCGGCTATTTAAGAGTAGGGTACTGTTAATAAGGAAAGAGTAGAAACGTTTTCTAGTAAATCTAGTTTTCACAGTCGCATTTTTCGGCCGCTCTAGAGCCATCAGTTGCGAAGTATTTGCATCTTCTGACCCTTCTGTTACTGCCGGAAAAATTCCTGAGTGAACCTCAGCGTCTGAGTTATTAAGTGGTGAAAGTTATTTCAAAGGTTTTCTTATAGATTTCCCTGAATACATTGAAAACTACTTATATTAAAAGACTGAAAAGTTTTATTCACTACGTAAGTTTAGGCGTCGAAAATGTCTCCCTGATCCTAGTTTCGTAATGTGTCCGAGTTTGTTGGATGAACAGTGTAGTTATGTAAGGTTGCTTTCCTGGTGCCGATGTTACCCGACTTCAATCCTGTGGAACACAACTGTGCTCCTGCCGATGAGGATTTGCACGCCATGGATTCTNCAATATCCAAACAGTTTTCTAAAATCCTAAATAAATAACAAAAACTGCTATAATCAATATAAAATATAAACATTTCTTTAAATTGATTACTTTCTAAGTATTATAAAAAAAACTTAATTTTGATCGTTTTGTTTTAGAGAGTTAGGAAGACTAGAGCTGACCAGTCACCATGTGACGTCTCCAAACCCACGTATTAAATACAAGAGACCTTTACCTTCACATTTGACATTGAACTTATACCAATGACCTTAAATGACCTTAAAACCTAAAAATAAAAAAAGTATAGATATTCTTATATATGAAATTATAAAAATTTATTTTATCAATCTCTATAGCAGGATAACACCAATGGACTTAGCTGTACCCTTGCGACACGAGAGATCCATCGCATCATGTACATGGCAACGAACTCGTACTCTGCCATCGGCGTGTTACAATGTGTACCTTGACTGATCCGTCCTGGTGATGTTTTCCCAAGCATCAAGGGTTCAGTGGCGGTGTTCCCGCCCACGTTTGTCATTGAGTCTTGACCTGTGGTAAGCAGATGAATCGTAATGCTGTTAAATAGTGTGTTGTAGAAACTGAAAGGCCATATTCGCTATTCGGAAGGCATCCGGCTATTTAAGAGTAGGGTACTGTTAATAAGGAAAGAGTAGAAACGTTTTCTAGTAAATCTAGTTTTCACAGTCGCATTTTTCGGCCGCTCTAGAGCCATCAGTTGCGAAGTATTTGCATCTTCTGACCCTTCTGTTAGTGCCGGAAAAATTCCTGAGTGAACCTCAGCGTCTGAGTTATTAAGTGGTGAAAGTTATTTCAAAGGTTTTCTTGTAGATTTCCCTGAATACATTGAAAACTACTTATATTAAAATACTGAAAAGTTTTATTCACTACGTAAGTTTAGGCGTCGAAAATATTTCCCTGATCCTAGTTTCGTAATGTGTCCGAGTTTGTTGGATGAAAAGTGTAGTTATGTAAGGTTGCTTTCCTGGCGCCGATGTTACCCGACTTCAATCCTGTGGAACACAACTGTGCTCCTGCCGAGGAGGATTTGCACGCCATGGATTCTNGCCGATGTTACCCGACTTCAATCCTGTGGAACACAACTGTGCTCCTGCCGAGGAGGATTTGCACGCCATGGATTCTGGTCCGGCTTATATCCGTGCAATGTGAGAGACACTGCTGCGACTATGGACCAGTGAGGCTTCCGGCCACTTCTGGTGCCTTATAGAGTCTCTGTCACGCTACATCTTACTAGGCACGTGTCTTTCATTATTCTGATTAAGATGGTATTTGGTTGTATTTAGTTTTTTACCAACAAAGGATATCTGGGGAAAGCCTTGTCTCAACCCGGAAATACTTGAGAGGCTAAATAGCTAACTGTTAATTATTAATGTGTAAGCGTTCAATAATCTATCAAGCGGCAAGAATTACTAGGTCAATAGTGAGCCGGGTGGGATTATCTTGTGTTAGAGTGAGTGATCCTACTTTAGAGTGGACTTCATTAACACCGAAACATCGAAAGATTTAGGGACGTACGATCAATTGTTTTGTTTTTATGAGTGTTAGCTAATTAACTTCAGATAGGCGGTTCTACTTTGTTAAGAAATAATTGTTAAGGGGCCGTTACAATGACGGCCACAAACGTCCAGCCGAAAAATAAATCTGTAAGGAACCAAAAAATAATATAATTACATTTATTTNTACAATGACGGCCACAAACGTCCAGCCGAAAAATAAATCTGTAAGGAACCAAAAAATAATATAATTACATTTATTAAAAAAATTTTACTTTTTCGAGTAAGTTGTTGTTAATAATTTGTATTCGAATTATGGCAGATAATTGATACATTGTAACATCTAGTAAGATGGTGGCCAACAAAGGAAAATGATTAAGTAGGAAGAACAATAATTCTATTTTAAAATTTATTTAAATATATTTTTTTTTATTTTTCATATGAATGGTGTTATATCTCGTTATATTAAAGATGCCAAAAAATATCTTGCGGTGTGTAATTAAAGCCGTGAAGTCAACTATTTTAATCCACTAAAAATTTTATTTAGAGGTATTACATATTATATTTAATTTTATATATTGTGAGATGATAAATATCAAATATTAGCATTTTTATTTTGCTTTGTAAGTTGAAGTTATGTTATATAATGCAGCTTAGATCAATCTGAATTTTATATGAACACTGAAATTTCAATTGGTCGAAACATCTCTTGGAAATGTAACAGCGGAAATGTGTTACTACAATTGTAGCAAACAACAAGTATTTTAGGAATACTAGCACTCTACAGGAATGTAAAGGTAACACAGACGGTGAAATTATTTTAATTAGGTGGTCTTTAACCATATGAGTTATAAATAATATATATTCAATTATAAATATTACGAGATACCTTCTTACAGCTGATTCGTTAAATATATTGGTGGACAACGAGATGCTGTGCCTACAGTAACACAGTAACGTAGAGCCGTATGTAGTTTCCTTCTTGCAACGACAGCCTTCTGAATGCGGCTCCAGGACAATATTCCAAGGGCAAAAACTCATCCCATGCCGAGTTTGAACTCACCGAGTCTCAAATACAAATTGCATTAGTGGGAGTTGAATGCGCTAGCAATTCCTCCACCAGCACAGTTCTTTGAATAACGTGTTATGTAATTTGTTTGTAAATACAATGTGATTAACAGACTGATTATAAAATAATAATAACACCGTTGACTTTTCTGTTCAGGAATTATAATAGAGGCTATCGTTATTACAAGAGGTCTGACATAGGAAACTTAATGTAGTTTAGTAAATGATAATAATACTAATTATGTTAAATAGTTAACCTTTTTCAAAAATAATGTAACAGCATGTTTTATACACCAGGGGAATGATAGACTAAATTTACCACTATTTAGCGTTAAGCCGACAAGTATGTTCATTACATAAAAGCACATGCTGTATATATACATTTTTTTATTGTATTTTTTATTTTACAGGTATGCGTAGTTACTCGTAAAACATGTATTTTGTAAATATTGAGAACGTTGAGATACAGAATTAAGATATTCGACACAATAATATTTATTTACATTCACCTTCGTAAAAAGGAAGCTTAAGGATTTGAAGAAAATCCTAGAAATTCCTGGCAGCACATAAGGTAAATGATCACAGTTAAAAGGCGCGTCTATCTTAATTTTATTTTACTGCCATCGATAAGGCCAACAATTCCTCGCGTATTAAGCGCGCCATCTCTGTATACTCAACTGGCGTGCGGGTTTTCTGTAGTGCAGCGTATACCTAAGAGACTTTAAGCGGTGACCCTAACATTTTCTTGTAAATAGTATACAAAAAAATACAGTGCGAAAGCCTTAGGCAGTTAAGTTGATACATATCAAATACAAACATTGAAAAAAATAATGTTATGAAAATGCCGATTTTGTAGATGTTAAAGAGTTTAAATAAAACTTTTCCTATATTCCTCAATACGCATAAACCTGAAAGTACCCTACCTACCTAGCCCGAAACGTTTTTTTTAAGAAAACCAATTGTGGACACATTTACTAGATTCTTCAAAAATCGCGTGTTTTAAGCATTCTGGAGCGCATTCAAATTGCAGGTAAGCATGTCCCTTAAAATGTTTCTCTACAACAATGAACACAAAGGTCAGAAGGCCTTACCACAAGCCAGTTTGAAGTGTTCTCAGCAACCCTAAAAGTTCACACTAAACTCTATTTGCAGTACTTCACACTTTCGAATAAAACCTTTGAAAAAAAAACCCCATGTTTGATGTGATTGGTAGTTCCCTACTTTTACAAGTCCCTAGTCTCTTATATATACCTGTAAAGAATTGACCTTAGCAATACCGTTCTGTAAATTTAAATTGACATATAAATTACCTGTNTTCATAATGTTGCAATTTATTAAACAAATATAAATGTTGATTAGTGAATTCGTTAGACAGATAAGTACACTTTATACTTAAACAATAAAGAAACTCTGTGATCAAATTCCACTGCTTTATTTACGTTTTCCCTTAGGTGTTCGTATTTCCCCCACTTTCCCCTATGCACTGGATGTCATTATTTGAAATGTGACTATGTCTGTAATAGTTATTCTTAATAACATGACTATTTCCATTAACTTAATTTTCATCTTATCCATATTGTATGTAGTTAATTATTGCTGTGCACAGATAAAGTAAAATTATTTTATGATACCTTCACCTCAGTTTACACACTATATACAAAGGAACTTCTCATAACATGCATAGGAATAAGGAATAACTACGAGATTTTAGCATTCTGACATAATTCGAGTAGTATGTTATTTGTTGCCGTGGGAAAGGACGAGACATCGCTGCTACATGCCTGGCGATGCGACCCAGTTACAACGTGCCAAGAGAACCCATTCCCGCATCAGCACTTCCCCGCGGCTGGAGCGCCGCTGTGTTGCGAAAAGGCATGCCAGCGCATGCCAGGGAAATGTTTCACCTTGCCCACTTTAAACATTTCTTGTATTTTTATAGTTAAATGACATTTCGCTCCTAATATTTTCAATTACTTCCCTCAAACCAGTGCTATAAGGACACAGGGAGAATACATTCAGTTGGGTTCATGCAGTTCTGTGATCCGAGGTCTTAGCCAATCCTCGTTGCTTTCGTATGTGCGAGAGACACGCCGTGCAAGTCACACAGTATTGTTTGATGCGCAGACAGCTAAATCTGACATGAGAAGGAACAATTGTGTGCAATGTCAAGGGTGACGCTAGTCTGTGGTGGGCCCCACAGTTGGGAGCCAATTTAACTAAATGCTAGGCTGTGTATTTACGCCCCACAGTTGGGAGCCACTTTAACTTGCTGCTATACCGCCACTGTGGTTGACAGTGTGGCTTATAGTGTCGTTGTAAATGCCCCCAGGCACAGACTATAATGTGCTTGGAAGTTGAGGGTATTGTAATAATGAAGCCTTTTACTGTTTCATTTTGAAGGACGAATATATTGTCTCGGATATATTCACAAATAAACAACATCAACACTTGCGAGGTGTGGTACTGTGATAATTTGGTTACTCGGATTGACTGCTAACGACTTCGTGATGGAGGGGGGCTTCTCTTGACAGTGATTGTATACTTAGATCTTGCTGGAATGATGTCAGCTGTGGTGGGTGAGCTCCGGCGATGGGCGACCTTTGGCAAAGGCCTGCAGGTGCTGCCGTCGCACTGGACTGCTGTTCTACTGACGTGGCCAGGGGTCCGAACGACTGACCTAACTCTCTGCTCGGCGATCTTCGACTGACTGCTCTCTCGAACTAACGTCTCTGGTGGTAATGATTCCCGGACTGACCTCTCTGCGCGGTACTCATGAACTTATCACCCACTACTCTCGAAAGGGGGTTTTTATGCTTGCCAGCCTCCAGTCTTAATTGTCGGCACGTGTCGCCTTGTGGTGGAAGGGGAGGGGGTGAGGGGTAAGGTGGAAGAACACAGAACAATGCCTTTCAAAACACGTGTCCTGGTTTCTGAATGTTTTTTGGGAAGGGTAGGTGGGTAGCACCTTGCCCCTAGTTTACTCTCGTCAGCTACTTTTTCGGGGCTTTTCCACCTTGTCCTGTGGTTAGCTAAGAGCCCTGGGCGGGGGGAGAGGGGGCGTTCTCGGCACCAATATCCATCTCGTCAGCTATTTCTTCCGTGGTGCGTATATTTTGATTTTAGGCGAAATGCACATGATAATTTGCTGATATCTCGAGAAATCCCTGCGCCCCACAGATCTCATGGCAGGCAAGTGGCCTAGGGGAGAAGGGGGTGGCAGGGAGGCTTAAGCAGCAGAACGCGCAGCAAGACACATGTAACTGCGGTACATTCTGGCTGTTCACCTGCTTCGTGACACGTGTCTCTACCCTGGTTATGTGGGGGGGGGGTTGTATGCCAGCGTCGCTCTATTATCCCTAAACCATCATACGACAAGGGTATTTAACGAAATGGGAATAGTGCCCGAGACACACCCACTTCGACTGTGTCTGTCCTCTCACGGTTTACCCATATCCACCCAATTGTCAGGAGTACTTAATCAAGAGGTCAAACCTTACGTTTCGTGTGAGACGCAGAGCAATGTTTGGGCCTCTTGCGGAGTGGTGACTCGACCGGATTGACGTAATGTGTTGTGATTGGCTGCCTTTATGCACTAGATATAGTTTCGGCTGGTTGTCTGTTATATTTTTCCAGGAATGTCCTGATATTGGCTCTACACATATCATCTGGTTTTTTTTTGCACATTGCTATGACAGTTTAGACATTCTACTCCAGATCGTTGTTATGGTTTCTTAGTTTACCAAATTCGCATGTGGCATAGTTTTCAGGTATTTTTTGACAGGTTGTGCACAACGGGGCTGTGTATAACATTAGTCTATAGTGGTGGATTCAGGTTCCATCGAGAAAATAACGACAACTATATCTAGTAAGGAAGTTCACTGGAAAGCTCAGAAATAAAGACATTACTGTTGAATTACACACAGACAAATCTTGTGACGCCACAGTATTAAGAGAGATTTCCCACAATACTTATTATTCCTTAAAATTGATCAGGATAAAAATGGTTATGGTGATTCTGCGGGCTAGTGATCTGTCCTTCATAGCGCGGCTCTAGCAGGCTATTTCCAAACAGGGAAGTGTACTAGTATAGTGCATGGGATCATGGGACTGCTTACATGTTTTCGCCACACTTCCTTGACCAGGCCAGTTTACAAAGCTGTCGCCATTTGCCACAATAATGCGATCATGATGTATAATCACCTCTTCAAATTCCGAGGAAGCAGAACACGTGTGAAAGTTGTTTAAGCTATTTTCTATCGCAGTCGCAGTGATTCATTATGTGACCTTGAGGAGACAAATATATTTTATTAGGGAGGGCCATTAAAGTTTTTAATATCAAGTTCACGGAAGCGAACGCACTGAAATATTAGACAAAGGAAGAATGTATATAGATGAAAATCCTTATCCTGGTTTGGTTGGCTCAGATAAAGGGCACATTCGTTGCGTAAGAAATTTTTATATTGGTTTAATTTTTTGTACTTTTTCCTATAGAAGATTGCCACCTGCTGTTCAACTTGAACTTTCCGAAGGAAAGAGAGACTTATGAGATCACTTTCCTGTCTGTGTATGTGTGCATTGAATGGTTTTGTATGTAGGTGTGTGTGTGAGTGTGTACGTCTGAGCGTGTGTGTCGCCCTTTTAAATTTTTGANACGTCTGAGCGTGTGTGTTGCCCTTTTAAATTTTTTAACGTAACAATCGAACATCACCATACTCGGTACATATATAGATCTTATTATGGACACATTACTTTTAAGTTTTCGACCATGCCGAAAACTAACTTTAAAAATGGCAATTTTTTATATTAAGGACAATATTTCATACCTCGGGAAACTTTCAAAGGATTTAAAACAAATTTTGTAAGCTGGCAGAGCATTGTGTAAGCGTAAATTTTTAAATGGATATTTTCGTTTGTCTGCAATTTTGGTATATAGCACCAAATTAATAAATAACGTATTTACACTTTATCTCGAAACATATAAAATAAATTTAGACCCAATTTGGCATGTAAGTAATTAACAGGGAAGCTAACAGAAAGAAATTGAAATTAATTAGGAACTTATTTTCAAAATAGCAGCTATAAAAATATTTTAGGTTTATTTGGAATATGTACTTTACCGTTTAACCAATTTTGATCAAAGTGTGTACGCTTAAAGTATATAGATATTACAAGCATCATATTTGGCATCATAGTAACATTTGAAAGCCATTTTGTATGATAGTTCCCTATGATTAATAAATTTCATAACTTGTTAAGCAATGAACCGATTCCTAGCAAATTTGGCAAACAAAATGTACTGCGGCAAATGCAGTTACACAGGGTTTCAGNTTAAGCAATGAACCGATTCCTAGCAAATTTGGCAAACAAAATGTACTGCGGCAAATGCAGTTACACAGGGTTTCAGGTATGTCAGGCACTTATTTCTAAAATGTTGACCATATTTATATTAGCATAGCATATTATATCGTCTAAATAACGTAATGAACTCCAACTCAATTTGTATATTGGTAATATATATTAAAACTATAAAATGCGTCTACACGGACCATCTTTTGTCCGCCATTTTGTAAGGTATGGNATATTGGTAATATATATTAAAACTATAAAATGCGTCTACACGGACCATCTTTTGTCCGCCATTTTGTAAGGTATGGTAAGTGAAAAAAAATATGTTTATGTTCTATCTCGGGAAACAATTGACAGATTCCTACCAAATATGTCAAACAATTTTCTCTGCAGCAAGTTGTGTAAACTGCAAGGTTTGAAATAGGTCAGGCACAAATTTTTTTAATTGTTGCTATATAGATACTTTAGCTCAGGATATTTTATTAACGAAACGAATTACAATTTAACTTTNTTTTTTTAATTGTTGCTATATAGATACTTTAGCTCAGGATATTTTATTAACGAAACGAATTACAATTTAACTTTGCATGCTGGCAGCATTAATTACAACATTTTAATTTTTTCATTGAGCCTCATTTTTCTGCCATTTTGTAAGTTATCACCACACTAAATTTGGTTTTTATGTCATACCTTGAGAAACATTAAACCAGTTCTTACTCAATTTAGCAAAGGAGTTGAATTTTTGCAGGCCTTATAAATAAATTTATATATATATATATATATACACTAACTGACCCGGCAAACGTTGTTTTGCCATAAAAAGTATTTCTAGTGATTATAGTATTAGAAAAAAATTAATATAACTTNGGCAAACGTTGTTTTGCCATAAAAAGTATTTCTAGTGATTATAGTATTAGAAAAAAATTAATATAACTTATTGTAGTGTGTGAGGATGTGGTATATTAGTGAAAGAGGCATGGAGCTCTGTGGACGATGACGGAATATAAAATTAGATAANTTAATCAAGAGGTCAAACCTTACGTTTCGTGTGAGACGCAGAGCAATGTTTGGGCCTCTTGCGGAGTGGTGACTCAACCGGATTGACGTAATGTGTTGTGATTGGCTGCCTTTATGCACTAGATATAGTTTCGGCTGGTTGTCTGTTATATTTTTCCAGGAATGTCCTGATATTGGCTCTACACATATCATCTGGTTTTTTTTGCACATTGCTATGACAGTTTAGACATTCTACTCCAGATCGTTGTTATGGTTTCTTAGTTTACCAAATTCGCATGTGGCATAGTTTTCAGGTATTTTTTGACAGGTTGTGCACAACGGGGCTGTGTATAACATTAGTCTATAGTGGTGGATTCAGGTTCCATCGAGAAAATAACGACAACTATATCTAGTAAGGAAGTTCACTGGAAAGCTCAGAAATAAAGACATTACTGTTGAATTACACACAGACAAATCTTGTGACGCCACAGTATTAAGAGAGATTTCCCACAATACTTATTATTCCTTAAAAGTGATCAGGATAAAAATGGTTATGGTGATTCTGCGGGCTAGTGATCTGTCCTTCATAGCGCGGCTCTAGCAGGCTATTTCCAAACAGGGAAGTGTACTAGTATAGTGCATGGGATCATGGGACTGCTTACATGTTTTCGCCACACTTCCTTGACCAGGCCAGTTTACAAAGCTGTCGCCATTTGCCACAATAATGCGATCATGATGTATAATCACCTCTTCAAATTCCGAGGAAGCAGAACACGTGTGAAAGTTGTTTTAGCTATTTTCTGTCGCAGTGATACATTATGTGACCTTGAGGAGACAAAAATATTTTATTACGGAGGGCCATTAAAGTTTTTAATATCAAGTTCACGGAAGCGAACGCACTGAAATATTAGACAAAGAAAGAATGTATATAGATGAAAATCCTTATCCTGGTTTGGTTGGCTCAGATAAAGGGCACATTCGTTGCGTAAGAAATTTTTATATTGGTTTAATTTTTTGTACTTTTTCCTATAGAAGATTGCCACCTGCTGTTCAACTTGAACTTTCCGAAGGAAAGAGAGACTTATGAGATCACTTTCCTGTCTGTGTATGTGTGCATTGAATGAGTTTGTATGTAGGTGTGTGTGTGTGTGTGTCTGTGTGTGTACGTCTGAGCGTGTGTGTTGCCCTTTTAAATTTTTTAACGTAACAATCGAACATCACCATACTCGGTACATATATAGATCTTATTATGGACACATTACTTTTAAGTTTTCGANAACGTAACAATCGAACATCACCATACTCGGTACATATATAGATCTTATTATGGACACATTACTTTTAAGTTTTCGACCATGCCGAAAACTAACTTTAAAAATGGCAATTTTTTATATTAAGGACAATATTTCATACCTCGGGAAACTTTCAAAGGATTTAAAACAAATTTTGTAAGCTGGCAGAGCATTGTGTAAGCGTAAATTTTTAAATGGATATTTTCGTTTGTCTGCAATTTTGGTATATAGCACCAAATTAATAAATAACGTATTTACACTTTATCTCGAAACATATAAAATAAATTTAGACCCAATTTGGCATGTAAGTAATTAACAGGGAAGCTAACAGTAAGAAATTGAAATTAATTAGGAACTTATTTTCAAAATAGCAGCTATAAAAATATTTTAGGTTTTNGAAGCTAACAGTAAGAAATTGAAATTAATTAGGAACTTATTTTCAAAATAGCAGCTATAAAAATATTTTAGGTTTTTTTGGAATATGTACTTTACCGTTTAACAAATTTTGATCAAAGTGTGTACGCTTAAAGTATATAGATATTACAAGCATCATATTTGGCATCATAGTAACATTTGAAAGCCATTTTGTATGATAGTTCCCTATGAATAATAAATTTCATAACTTTTTAAGCAATGAACCGATTCCTAGCAAATTTGGCAAACAAAATGTACTGCGGCAAATGCAGTTACACAGGGTTTCAGGTACGTCAGGCACTTATTTCTAAAATGTTGACCATATTTATATTAGCATAGCATATTATATCGTCTAAATAACGTAATGAACTCCAACTCAATTTGTATATTGGTAATATATATTAAAACTATAAAATGCGTCTACACGGACCATCTTTTGTCCGCCATTTTGTAAGGTATGCTAAGTGAAAAAAAATATGTTTATGTTCTATATCGGGAAACAATTGATAGATTCCTACCAAATTTGTCAAACAATTTTCTCTGCAGCAAGTTGTGTAAACTGCAAGGATTGAAATAGGTCAGGCACTAATTTTTTTAATTGTTGCTATATAGATACTTTAGCTCAGGATATTTTATTAACGAAACGAATTACAATTTAACTTTGTATGCTGGCAGCATTAATTACAACATTTTAATTTTTCCATTGAGCCTCATTTTTCTGCCATTTTGTAAGTTATCACTACACTAAATTTAGTTTTTATGTCATACCTTGAGAAACATTAAACCAGTTCTTACTCAATTTAGCAAAGGAGTTGAATTGTTGCAGGCCTTATAAATAAATTAATATATATATATATATATATATATATATATACACTAACTGACCCGGCAAACGTTGTTTTGCTATAAAAAGTATTTCTAGTGATTATAGTATTAGAAAAAAATAAATATAACTTATTGTAAGTGTGTGAGGATGTGGTATATTAGTGGAAGAGGCATGGAGCTCTGTGGACGATGACGGAATATAAAATTAGATAATTTAATAAATATTAATAAAATGGAAATACAAACAATTACAGCTTTGCGATCAATAATAAAGTTAATTAAGAAGTACACTTAATTATTGAAAATATAATTGTAAACACGTCACTACTACGATCTGAGCACAAATGAATAAGAGAAAGGTTATTGTGTGAGAGAAAGTGGAGACCGGCTACTCCGTGCTGTGTCACTGGGAGACACCTGGTGGGAATAAATTGTAACCTAGATCGATAAATGATCGATGATAATTGATCAGTTATCGACCTAGGGTAAAATTTATTAAATTACTAATATCGCTATAAAAAAATAAGGGTTGGTGGTAGAAGGGTGAAAATTTAGGAGGGTATGTATTTTTTGATGCCACATCATAAAAAAATAAAAAATAAAAATTTTGCTCAAACAATAAAAAAAAATTGTTTGGGGGTGGCCACTCTTATTACTTGGGAGTGTAAAAAATAGATATAAATCTATTCTCAGACCTACCGAGTATACATAAAAAATTTCATAAAAATCGGTCCAGCCGTTTCGGAGGAGTTCAGTGACTAACACTGTGACGGGAGAATTTCGCTATAAAAAAATAAGGGTTGGTGGTAGAAGGGTGAAAATTTAGGAGGGTATGTATTTTTTGATGCCACATCATAAAAAAATAAAAAATAAAAATTTTGTTCAAACAATAAAAAAAAATTGTTTGGGGGTGGCCACCCTTATTACTTAGGGGTGTAAAAAATAGATATAAATCTATTCTCAGACCTACCGAGTATACATAAAAAATTTCATAAAAATCGGTCCAGCCGTTTCGGAGGAGTTCAGTGACTAACACTGTGACGGGAGAATTTGATATATTACATAATAATTATTATGACATACCTTTATTCTCGGAATGACAGCTATGAAAACACTTAAACTTATTCGGGTATCTGCGAAACAACGTTATATATTTTATATTAACTTTGTATACTGCAGTATACAATTATCTAATGTACTTATATATAACTTTTTCCGCAATTTTTTAATATTGGCAAATAAAAAATATGGAGGTTTTATGCCATATCTCAGGAACAAATCAAACTATTTTCACCAGATTCTTCACGCAATTAGCGCTATGTTAGGCCATGTTAACTTACATGGTTTTAGTGGCCCAGTNACTATTTTCACCAGATTCTTCACGCAATTAGCGCTATG
Source organism: Clitarchus hookeri (assembly GCA_002778355.1). Taxonomy (NCBI): domain Eukaryota; kingdom Metazoa; phylum Arthropoda; class Insecta; order Phasmatodea; family Phasmatidae; genus Clitarchus; species Clitarchus hookeri. Next base: position 190,709 of record NQII01004016.1, read on the forward strand.
TTAGGCCATGTTAACTTACATGGTTTTAGTGGCCCAGTCAATTATTTTTTAAATGATTACTCTAAGACATTTGAGGTTAGTAAACCCTAGCATTTGACACATAAGAATAATTAAATAAATTCGAAGTTTATTCTCAAATCTGACCTCCGTTATGCAGTTGATTGCACACTTGCTTATGTCACAAGGTTTTCTGGGTTCGACTCACAGGTAAGGTGCGTTTGTATTTGTATTTGTCTCACTACCGTTACGCATGTTTCTGGTTTCATCTCTAATGAAATGGCTTTCTACGAGAAGTCAAGTAATACATACTAACACAGGTTTTAAGAAATTATCCTCAAAATTAATTGCACCCAAATAAAGGAAAACAGGCTCATTAGTTATATAAGTAATTTCTTGTTAACATTACAATCAAGTACAGATAACTTTATTAAATACAGTCATTCTATTAACTCCAGGAGTACCTATCACAATAGCTTACCACGTATTAATAAATAATAATTTTACACAAATGAGTCAAATATACATATTCCTTATAGTTATATATCTTTATCCTTAGATCATATTAATATTTAAAAGAACATTATTCCATTAGTAAGTGCTAAACATTTATAGTTTGTCCGATAAATGCATGAATTTAGTTACCACTTCCCGAAAACCCAACGTGTAGGATAAGAAGATACCGCATGATCGCCGGGATGGCGTAGTTGTTAAACTGCGATCTTCTCTAGAGGCAATGGCTTGACTTTAGCAGTAGCTTCTCGGTCCGACCACAGGCGAACTTCTCTCGGGGTACCTGGACCGGTGGCGATGTCCTCCCGCTAACCTCGGCCGGCCTTCCACAGCGTCAGTGGTCCTAGGAATAACGTCTAGCAGGAAGAGGGCGGGGGGCTGAGTTGTAGAGAAGCAACCTGTGTCAGTCAGTGCACCAAGGTCGCGGTTATGAGAGTTTTCGCCGCGGTGAAGACGGCATCGCTTAAAATGGCGGAAAGATTTCTAGTGCTGGAGAAGCGAGGTGNATGAGAGTTTTCGCCGCGGTGAAGACGGCATCGCTTAAAATGGCGGAAAGATTTCTAGTGCTGGAGAAGCGAGGTAAACTGCCATCATCCCATTGGAGTTGGCGCTTGATTGTCTGTGAACATTCTTTTTTATTTTGTTTTTGTAATTTTACGCCTCAATTCGAGAAAGAAATCTTGCCTGCAGTTAATTTTAAAATGTATAAATTCGTTCCATAGCTCGAGTGTGGAGTGTGCTGCGGAACGGAAATTAAAATTAACCGAATGGTTATAAGAAAACCGTTCTAGGTTAATCAGAGCGACAGAAGTGAAGAAAGATATGTGCTTGCATTGATTTTTAATGTAACGTGGTTAATCACATATATTTTATTTATTTTACTGTCAATATAAAGTAGTTTCATTCATTTAATTATCCATCAGTTCAATTCGTACAGTATTCGTAAAGCTTCTTGATGCCAAGCGCTATGCACAGGATTGAAATGAGTTCAAATATTTGGGCGGCTCTTAACGGCGAGGTCTTGAAAGCAGATGAGGGAGAAATGAGGTAAGAATGGAGCAGTGACGGAATGCAAGAGCAGGGGAAACGGGAAACTCGCCAACCAGCAGCATTGTCCAGTACGATTCCAACTTGCGAAAATCCGGTAGTGACCCAGCAGTGGTTTGAACCTGGTTCGCCTCGGTGAGAGGCGTGTAGGCTAACCGCTCAGCCACTGCGGTCCCGAGTGCACTGGGAATTGTCAGTAGAACACCCTTAATAAATCTACAGTCTTTATTTTAACAGCCAAGTATAAGTACCGGGGTCGCGGCGACTGGGAGGATAGAAGTTAACACTGAAAACTCTCTGAATCANCGACTGGGAGGATAGAAGTTAACACTGAAAACTCTCTGAATCAAGCAGCTGTCTCCCCTGCTTTCCACTTAGTCGTGTAAATATAGTTTGACAGTTGCTGCATTCAAAATGGGGACAGGAAAATAATCTTTCCAGTTCATTACAGGACATGATGAACTTAAATGCATGCACATTTATGTCACTTTTGCAACTGGTTCACAGTTTATCAGACACGCCCAGGTGAACTCTGATCCAATGATACACACGCTAAAAAATAAAGACGGAATTCCGTGTCCCGTGATATTCTGTGCAAATTGCTTCTTACAGCTGGGCGAAAGCCAATAAACAAAACGAGAGGCTCAAAACCATACAGTGCTATAGGGTCTAGCCTAAAAATACTTGAACCCGCAAAATTTACATATCCGTACTGATTATGGATCATACGCCCACACGAAAAAACCTAACTCTGTTGTGCTCTACACTCTGTGACAAGGCTTGATGTTGGTAATGACAGATTACCTAATTGGAGCGAAACTTTAGCTCCTCACATATATCAAAATATTTTCCACAGTTATCAAAAGAAAAATTCTCAATCTTTCATGTAATTGCAGCTTATTGCGAATAGTAGTAATTTACCAAAAACATTATTATTATTGGAATACAGATTTGCTAAAACTATATCGTGAACAAATGTTATAGTTTTTTTTTTTAGTTTTGAACACTTCTGGACTTTCTAAGACTTTTCACATACACTAGAGAGCCAAAAAAACTGTGTANTTTTTTTTTTAGTTTTGAACACTTCTGGACTTTCTAAGACTTTTCACATACACTAGAGAGCCAAAAAAACTGTGTAGGCTCGCGTATGCAAATAACAGAGGTATGGATCAATCAGAGTAACGCGATGAGGTCGGCAGAGCCTATATAAGAAAACAAGCGTCTGGCAAAGTTGCTAGATCGGTTACTCCTACTACAATGGCAGGTCATCTACATTTATGTGAGTTTGATCGTGGTGGTATAGTCGGCGCACGAGAGATGGGACATAGCATCTCCGAGTTAGCGATACAATTTCGATTTTCGCGTACGACCATTTCACGAGTGTACCGTGAATATCGGGAATCCGGTACAGCATCAAATCTTCGACATTGCTGCTGCCGGAAAAAGATCGTGAACGAACGGGACAAACGACGACTGACGAGAATCATAAAACGTGACAGACCTGTAACCCTTTCTCAAATTTGCGCAGATTTCTATGATGGGGCATCAACCAATGCCACCGTGCGAACTGTTCAACGGACCATCATTTTGAAATGGGCTTCGAAGACGAAGGCCCACTCTTCTATGGTTGTTAACTGCACAACACACGGCCTTACGCCTCGCCTGGGCCCGCCAAGACCGCAATTGGACTGTTGATGACTGGAAACACGTTGCCTGGTCTGACGAGTCTCGTTTCAAAAAGTATCAGGAGGATATACGTGTACGGGTATGTAGATATTCTCATGAAATCACGGGCCCTACAGGCCAACAGGGCACTGTTCAAGCTAGTGGAGGCTCCGNCGGGTATGTAGATATTCTCATGAAATCACGGGCCCTACAGGCCAACAGGGCACTGTTCAAGCTAGTGGAGGCTCCGTCGTGGTATGGGGCGTGTACATATGGCGTAAAATGGGACCTCTGAAACGGCTAGATATAACTCTGACAGGTGACAGATACATCAACATCCTGTCGAATCACGTTCACCCATTCATCTCCATTGTACATTGCAAAGGAGGTGGACAATTCTAGCCGGACAATGTGACTACCCACACTTCTATAGTTGCTACCAAGTGGCTCCAGGAACACTCTTCTGACTTTAGACACTTCCATTGGGCCACCTAAATCACCACAAATAAAAATTATTGAACAAATCTGGGATGCCTGAGAAACGTGCCGTTCAGAAGACATTTCCACCGCCTCACACTCCTGTTGATTTGTGGACTGTTCTGCAGGATTCATTATGTGAAATGCCTCCTGCATACCTTCAGACATTAGTAGATTTCATGCCACGTCTTCTTGTGGCACATAAGCGTGTTCGCCGGGACCCCACGTGATATTAGACAGGGATACCAGTTATTTTGGCTCTCTAGTATATATAGTTAATGTTCCTGGCAATTCGCTTATAATGCATTACCAATTTTTTCTTTTTATAATATTGTATTTACTTATAACATTCACATTTAAACTCTCTAATGTGTCTTCTTATTTCCCGTGAAATGTGGCGCATTGCTCATGGTGATTATAATCCAGTTTGTTAAAAAATATGTGTTATACGAATTTAGTAATAAAAATGAAATTACAAAGAAACAAATTAAATTAAACTACGAGTATAATGAAAAATTTTGCGTTACATTTGCTTCTTATAAAAGGGAGGACGTTTAGCTTAAACATATGTTGAATGCAGGTNGACGTTTAGCTTCAACATATGTTGAATGCAGGTTTAAAATATTTAGACATGTTTTTAATGTTGCAAGAATATTATTATTCACTAGCTTGTTACAATGCTCATAAGATTATATAATCAGGTTACACTTAGAGGGAATGGTGATAGGTACTATAACTCTTAGGTAGTTATAATAAATGGTGTGAATGGCCCGCATCTCGGGAAACCCGGTGGGACAGGCGGCAAGTCTTGTGTGTTGCCAACTTCTAAGATCAACTCCATGCCAATCATGATGTGGTATGCGAAGTGGCAGTGAAGTAGCCAGTAGCCTTAAACACACAGAATAAACACACCCGGTTTTAAAGTAGTCGTAATTATATTCAACAGAATCTTTTAAACATTCATATAACGCTATCAGTCCTCTAATCCGTTCCCAAAACAACATTTTCAGAAGATCTTTACACTGAACATTTGTCGTCTAATTCTACTTTGGAATGCTCTATTATATGCTCCTATCTCTATCGTACCTCCTCATTTCGTACGAGATCTGCCTTGCGATAAATATTCTCGCTTGGGACTAAGTATGAAAGTTCCATCTCGCGTAAAATTTTCATTTACCTTGCATCCTGTAAAAGCTGCTTTAGCTAGCGGCAAGCTTACTATTTATTATGAATTTTCCTTGCGGTGCCAGTTTTTAATCTCACGTGTGATTGAAATTTGTTTCAAGCATAATATCTTTCAAGCACATACTTACTGATATCAAGCTAGGAAACGGCTTGAATTATACTTGTAGCTTACTACTACAATCTAGCAGCAGGTGCAACTAACCAAACTTGCTACAAACTTGACACGTAGACTCTAGTTGAAGCGATTAAAGCTTGCTGACTTACACACCACCCGCTTGCAGGAAGCTTACAGGCTTGTCATAACAATGCAAGAGCGGGCAAGACGAAGTAAGAGACAGTAACTACAGCACATTCTTCCTCCCAGAGCTGTTCGCGGGTGCCTGGCGTATGTTTACACACCAGGTCCTGCTGAAGTTAACTAAATATAAGAGGAAATGAAATTTAATATTTGCCACAATTATTGCATGTTATTATCACAAATTGTTTTTATTAATAACCTGTAAATGCAAAAATTTTCACATTATATTCTGGTTTTCTTTATACGAACAACCCTGATATTTATGTTCAATTTCCAGTCTCCTATCCTCGACTTAGAATTTACTTAGGTTTTTGTGATTTCCTGTTCATCAATGAATCATAATGTCGTAAAACATATATTTTTAATATGTACTAACTAACTAAAAATATTATGTTAAATGTTCGGCAATTGCTAACAAATATGGAGTTATAGATTCTCTACTCCAAGATCAATTTTTCAGCATCAAACTGCAGATTGGTCACAGTTAATTGTTTGTTATTTGGGGAAGCATTTACCAGTGACGTCAACTTTATACCACATGCTGTATTACATTTCATATTGGACCTTGAAGATTCATGCATATAACACAATTTATTATTTCAAATGTTTGACCATAAAGAATTTACTTTTAACAGCCCAATAAAAGGCACATGCCATTTTAGGAAAATTGTGTCATTATCGCTCGTCAAATGGCATAGTGCACAGCATCCGAGAACTATGATGTCGTCAGAACGTACACAAACTGGCTCAGTAACAGTTGAGCTCAGGATAGGAAAGAAGAGAGACCACAGCGCATTTGATCGTGGTCAGAAGTGTGCCACACTCTATCTCCGAATTCGTGCAAACAGTGGGATTTCCTCGGGCTACTGTTTCAAGAGCGGACAGTGAGTTGACGAAGTCGGTTTAAACCGCGCCATCAGAGACAACTGCTGTAGCGTGGAACGTTGAGTGCTTTAGAAATGAGAGTACGCAACACTTGGGGTTTCCTCAATGTATTTACTCTGGCGAATACTGTACGCGAGCGATCCATTGGTGCTAGGCTGATGAACACCCCCAATTATATATCTAATGCAAATGGTGCGCAAACTGTATAAATATGAATAAATTATTTGGTTTTTATCGTGTGTATCTTTTCCGATGGCACAAAAGTTATGTGCTGTGTATGGTAGCAATATTTATTTCATATGTATGCGTTTAAATAATTATTTTGCTTTGTAATAATTAAATAATAGCATTTATTCAAACTGCTGATTTTATGAGTTTACAGTACGTTAAACCTTTTATAATTCCTGAAACTGATTAGAGCAAACATTTGGTTCTTTATTATGTTTTGACCGAATAATGTAATTTTATTCAACGCTAGAAAACAATAGATAGTTCCCTAAAGGTATAGTTTTTCATTAAGTAGCCACGAACTTAAAGCTTAGGGATTTTTTTTATGTAACAGAATAAAACCCCTACATTCATATTACTTATGAATGTATGTATTTTTTTCCCAAATCCTCACNACCAGTGACGTCAACTTTATACCACATGCTGTATTACATTTCATATTGGACCTTGAAGATTCATGCATATAACACAATTTATTATTTCAAATGTTTGACCATAAAGAACTNTATTATTTCAAATGTTTGACCATAAAGAACTTACTTTTAACAGCCCAATAAAAGGCACATGCCATTTTAGGAAAATTGTGTCATTATCGCTCGTCAAATGGCATAGTGCACAGCATCCGAGAACTATGATGTCGTCAGAACTTACACAAACTGGCTCAGTAACAGTTGAGCTCAGGATAGGAAAGAAGAGAGACCACAGCGCATTTGATCGTGGTCAGAAGTGTGCCACACTCTATCTCCGAATTCGTGCAAAAAGTGGGATTTCCTCGGGCTACTGTTTCAAGAGCGGACAGTGAGTTGACGAAGTCGGTTTAAACCGCGCCATCAGAGACAACTGCTGTAGCGTGGAACGTTGAGTGCTTTAGAAATGAGAGTACGCAACACTTGGGGTTTCCTCAATGTATTTACTCTGGCGAACACTGTACGCGAGCGATCCATTGGTGCTAGGCTGATGAACACCCCCAATTATATATCTAATGCAAATGGTGCGCAAACTGTATAAATATGAATAAATTATTTGGTTTTTATCGTGTGTATCTTTTCCGATGGCACAAAAGTTATGTGCTGTGTATGGTAGCAATATTTATTTCATATGTATGCGTTTAAATAATTATTTTGCTTTGTAATAATTAAATAATAGCATTTATTCAAACTGCTGATTTTATGAGTTTACAGTACGTTAAACCTTTTATAATTCCTGAAACTGATTAGAGCAAACATTTGGTTCTTTATTATGTTTTGACCGAATAATGTAATTTTATTCAACGCTAGAAAACAATAGATAGTTCCCTAAAGCTATAGTTTTTCATTAAGTAGCCACGAACTTAAAGCTTAGGGAATTTTTTTATGTAACAGAATAAAACCCCTACATTCATATTACTTATGAATGTATGTATTTTTTTCCCAAATCCTCACACCACCTAAAGTTAATAAAATACAATTTTAAAAACGAATATTCAGAAAGTACTATAGAAGTGTCTTAGTTATATATTGATGTTTTTTATATTTAAAAAAATGTCAATCACTTTTGACACCAAATGTAATTAAAATGTGCATTAACATGCCTCCTTTATTCCAATGAGCGTGTGCTTGGCTGCAATAGTGCTAAGACATTCTATGATATTTTGGACAATTATTCATGTGTCATCTAATTCTATGGCATGTGAAAGTGTTAAAATAGAGGTTTTTAGAAACGGCAAATTGTCTTTTAATTTTTTAACAGTTTATCTTTATTAAATTTTGCAAAAGTTTACAATTCTGCGTTGAAAGATAGTTCAAAACACTGTAAACGTGTTAATAATGTGTCGATTTCTTAAGTGGAATGAGGTTTTTTAGTAGACGTAATAAAAAAGTGGTCTGTAATCAAAAATTGGATTGAAAATATCACTCCTCTTATATTACTTTTGCATGTTTTCCACTGGAATGGGGTTCTTGTTTACAAGAACTTAACTCAAAACTGCATTAAATTTTTTTTTTTGTGAGATTTAGGTCGGTAACAAAATAATTTCAAACGCATCATAATTGAGAAAGATATTAAGAAATATTAACACATATCAACTATTGAAAACTTTGGAATGGAGGCGAACGCCAAGTTGTAATAATAATGTACTGTAATTAAGAACAGTTTTTAAATTATCTAGTGGATCCAAAAACCTAACATACCATTAAATAAATGAGCTGATATCTAAAACACCGAGCCTGAAATTCATCAAATAAATGCAAATTCTAAAGTCTGTGATACGGCACTGGAAGATTTCAAGTCCAGACATGACAGCTGCAAAAGAAAACTTCCGTCCCCAAATGCTGAGTTCCTTGATGCTTGTAAAAATAACCCGATCTGATTGATTTAACAAATATTATCTAACGCAAAAAATAGGAATATTAAGTAATATGCAGTGAATTAAAGAAAAAATATATCCAAGAATATAGAGGCAGTGTTTTAAACATAAGCTAATGGCGAATGTTCGTCAATAGCAGGCGGCGATTTGCGCTTACCATAGGAAACTGCTGTAAGAAAAATCTGAAGACAACGAGAATAATGCAAAAATAAAAGAAAACACTTGAGTGAATTGTTGATGTTGGAAATTTTTGTTTCATTTTGGGGAATATTTTACAATAATAACAGTTTAATTTCGTGGAGTGTAGGGATATGCGTCTTCTTCTTCTTTATAAATATAAGGTTTACACAGTTTGCAATCACATGCTTTTAATACACTATGAATGTGCATTCTTTGTGCCAAATAACTCGCACACTACTTGTCAGTAATCATCAGTCCAGAACCGCTACATGGTGCGCGCATCACGTTCGATAGTTTTAACAGCGAGTTATGCGTATTCTCATTTCTAGAGCATTTTTGCAGCATACCGGTGACAGGGGTCATCGTTGGTCAGCTGGATTGGTAACATTAGATATGACACAGCGCACCATATCCATTGCCAATTCAATACTGGACCAAAAACTACCCGTGAGCAGACATTCTGTCCAGTACCATCTCCTTGCAATGGCGTACAGAAAAGTTGGCCCCACAATGGTACCTCTACTCACCACATGTCGTAATACTCAACTATTAACGTGAGCACAGGGACACAGACATTGGACCATCAACACATGGGGAAAGGCAGCCTNGTGAGCACAGGGACACAGACATTGGACCAGCAACACATGGGGAAAGGCCGCGTGGATATATAAGACGAGGTACACATTCGTATATGGCAGGGGCATGGTACGAATATGTCACCAAGAACATGAAGCGATGGATCTCTTGTGTCAGCAGAGTAGAGTTTAGAGTAGTTGTATTATTACGCAGGGACTGCTTATGTGGGATGAAATGGGTACATTTGTAAATGTTCCATCATCCCTCACTGGCAAACGATGAAGAGATTTTCTGGTGGATCATGTGCACACAATTCTGCGCCTATAGAACCCTGCAGGAGACCTATCTCTACAGCAATAAAATACACTGGTCCTACAATTCCCGAATTGTAACCGAAGGGATGGTTGAATCTCCACGTGCTTGAGATTGACTGTCTGGCCACCTATATCACGCGACCTCAACAAAAGCGAAAATATCTGGGATGCTGTCTGGAGAGATGTGTGTGTGTCGTGGACTCTGCTCAAACTGATCTTTGTTAACTATGGGAAGATCTACAGCAGTCTTTGATGAGTATGACATCATAATGCTTCCTGTTACTTGTGGTGCGCCGCAGTACTGTCGTCATCAGAGCGAGAGGCGGTGCTGCACGCTACTAGGCAGTTATCACTAATTAAAATGCTCAAGATTGTTATGAAAATATTTTATGCAAAATTAACCGAAATGATTGTATTTGTGATACAATAATATTTACAGTATTTTAGGTAAATATTGAAAATTCCACGATATTTAAAGTGGGCGTCCGGTGAGCATACCCACCTGGGTTGTTGGCCTGGAACCTGAGTATAACGTAGCCGTTGGCGGGCGTGGCCACTGTGTCCTTGAGAGGAGACCTGTACGCCTGCTTGCGCAGGAGCTTGCGTCGGTCCATGTTCAGCACCTTGCTGATGTCCTCCTCCGTGGCGTTGTCGCTGGGGAAGCGGCCCTTGCCCAGCACACGGAAGTTGTAGCCGTGCAGGTGAAAGGGGTGGTTGAAGAATGTTGGCACGATGGGAGGCACTGGAGGGGTGGACGTCCCTTCAGCCACACCTGCACATCGTACACACTCTACATCAGCGGGAGACTACTCATTCGCAGTGAAAATAAACTACTCGAACCAGTGAAAATGGCTCCACTTAGTATCAGTAAAAAAACCACCGATTTTTTCAGTGAAAACATTTCACTGATTTAATAAGTGACGGGAAATAATTTCATTAATTGAATAATTGACTGCTAACTGCAGCGGCGGATTAAATTTTGTTTTTATCGAATTAAGCATAATAAATACAAGAAATGAAAACTTTCGCGATAGTTTAATACTTATATTGCACTATATATAGTAATTTTAAAATTAAATAGTTTTCAGCAGGGAATTAGGATTGAAGTCACATGCCTTTTACAATTCTCTTCGGGAACCATCTGAACTAACATGTCAAATTCATACCAAAGAGGATAATTTATGCCTTATATTTCTTCGTCAAATGCGTTTAGTTAAATATTGTTTGCACTTCCTTTTCGTTTCTGGTTTAATTGGTACTGTTAGGATTGTTTAAACGAATCGTATATACAAGTGCACTCTCATTGCCATATTATATGCAGTTTAGACCTTCAAACAGAGTGCTATGATGAATAGGCCCTACATAACATCAACAATCTGAATTACTTAAAAAGGGAATGAAAGTGTGAATGTTCTTGTTACCTCATAATAGGGTGCTTTGAAATACAAAACCCACTTGAGAAAGTGATTTGTATTGGCTTTATTAGTTTAAGTACTGTTATTTCACTTGATACACATTGTTTAAGGAACATTTCTACGCGTTGTTAGATGGGCTCTTTTTAGATGCTGTTTAACTGACCCATCAGCCAAAAAATACAAACCACTGGAAAACAGTGAAAAAATTACAGATTCATAAGTGTTAAATGTCACTGAAGCAATAAGTTAAGGAAAATGGCATTTCTTCGCTGATTCATGAGTTAAATTCACTAAAGTGACTGTTGAATCAGTCAGATACTGCTGACTGATTGAAACAGTGAAAATATTACTGATTCAGATTTAGAGAGCAGGGAGTGTGGTGTATATAGCCAACTCATGATTACTTCAAAATTTTCTGATGCCTTGCTGAATTCTATTTCAAGCGATATTTCTCCACCTCATATGGGGCAGCTGTAACTGTGCTATAAGATCATTTGCCTCCCACCAAAGCGAACAGGGCTCAATACCCGGCCGGGTCACTCCCGAATTTTCTTAAGTGGGAATCGTAGTGGACGATGCGACTAGTTGTTAGGGTTTCTCGGGAATCTCCCATTTCCCCCGCCCTTGCATTACGAAGCTGCTCCATTGCCTCCTCATTTCATCCTTATCGGATCTCAAGACCTCGTTGTTAAGAGTCGGCCAATATCTCAAATTCCTAACTCCGCCTTACACAAACAAAGCTTAACCAAGTCTAGAAAATTGAACATTTGTGTCACATTCGTGCACAATCAGAGTAACAAGTTTTTCTGTACAAACTGTTTCACATAAGGCATTATCAACAGATGTTTATTATCAATTTTTTATATTAATTAACATTTTATTCTATTATTGAAATATAAAACCTTCGTAAAATTTACTTTAAACATAAAATGAGGTATATTTATGTTTACAGATACATAAAATGCTTCTGATAAATTGCACATTAGGGAAACAAAACGCCATACATGGGGTACAAATTATAATAAAAATTGATTAAGAGCAATTAGATCCGGGAGCTGGTCAAACACCACGCTGCGACATCACCCGACCTCCATATAGGATCTCAGTGATCTTGCTCCTGACCTCACACCAGTGACCTTGAACTAAATAACCATCTTAAAAATTGCAAATAAATAGAAAAAAACAAAAAAAAAACATAAAATTACTTTTAACCTCGTTTTTGCTTGACCACAATACCCTTAACAACACCCCTACATATCACCCGTCCCCGATATAAAACGTCGAGAGAACATGCGAAAACTAATAAAAAAATATACTTAAAAATCGGAACAGTTATTTTATTAATAACTCCTACCATTATTTTGGTTGTTATCGACCTTGACATTACCGAGGGACCCCTCCACGCCTCGCGAATGCGCGGCTACAACTCAAGGGCAGGCTCATATCGTAGTCGTATACTCGGTGGAACAGAAGCTCACTCATTTCAATCGCGGTGTTAGTTACGAAGTTGTAGTGGCGCGGAGTCGCGTATAAGGTGAAATGACCGTAATAGGTGGTGTTGGAACACATTGGTCAAGATGTAGCCGACTTTCGTGAAGCTGTTGTACCTTAAGTGATACATGACACGTGAAGTCATCGTAATCCTGCCCGTAGTATATATGTCAAAATATGTCCCAGTGAAGTTTAGCAAAGATTGATTTTAAAGTGCTCAGTTAGTAGCAAAGAGCCAATGGGTAACTTTTAATATCTACTGCACACACAGGAACTCAAAGGCCTAAAACCTTACTTGTGTGTAACTGAATCGTAAATCGTCTTACATCTGAAAGTTTTGAGTAATGCAGTTTTCTGGAGGTGAATGCAAAACGTAGAGTTCATTGGCTGTGACAACGAAACAAGTCTTGTGTCAGTTTAAGAACAGCACACAACATGATATTTCTTGTTTGCATTGCCCGACACTATAAATTAAAGCAGGGGCCACAGTGGTGTAGTAGGCAGACCACTCGCCACTCAGCTAGGTGAACGGGGTTAGATTCCCGGCGGGGTCGCTTCCAAATTTCCGCACAAGGTAATCATGCCGGACGATGTCACTGAACGGCGGGTTTTCTCGGGAATCTTCCGTTTCACCTATCCTTTCGTTCAGGCACTGCTCTATACTGACCTCACATCACCGTCTCTAAAGACCTCGATGAAAAGAACTACCCAAATCACTCAACTGAATTCTGCACATAAATTAAAATGATGCCAAAATGGTTACAGCAATAAGTATTCAACCCATAAGAATGTGAGCAGTTTGTGGAGAGGACAGTTTAGCAATACCTACCAGGATTGAGGATTATCATCTCAACATAACTGCCCAGCTCGATGTGATGGACGTGTGTGCAGTAGCATGGGTCAGGCGGTTCGCAGTATGCTGGCAAGTGAGTGCTGTTGCAGAAGACCTTCGGGTCGATCTCGTCGCGCTGAGACAAGAGCGGCGAAACAGGCATCTTGTTCACCAGTGTCTTGTTCATCATGAACACCTCATAATTCCCTCCGATACTCAGGAAGTTTTCAGCCTTGTACCCTGTGCCACACAAACGTTAAGTTATTTGGATGTGACAATAAATAAGTGATGTGTCGGCTTTAGCACAGAACTATTAATAAAATGTCTTGTTTGCAACACATAAAATCATAAATTGAAGCAGGTGCCGCGGTTCTGTAGTGGTCAGACCACTTGTCTCACATCTGTACGAACCGGGCTAGATTCCCGATGGTGTTGCTCCGAGATTTTCGCACGTGGGAATCGTGCCACCAGATCTTGTTGGTCAGCGGGTTTCCTCAGGGATCTCCCATTTTCCCCAGTCTTGCATTGCATCGCAGTTCCATACTCACCTCGCTTCACCCACTTCGACGATCATTACCTCAATTTTAAATTCCGCCCATAACTGTTCACTCACTTATTCGCTTTACATGTCGTGAAGGACAAGGCTCGTAAGCTACAGATATTATAAACTGTCACTATCAGCACCACAATTTTTTTTTTCTATTTTGCATAAAACCCTCAGCTTTTGTTCAATGTAGCATTTTAAGTGAAGATGAGGTTTTTATGTTTATCAACCCCGTTAACACCACTCGGTGTTAACGGGGTATCATACACCACCCAGTTTTTAGTTTTCGGGTCTAATGGGAGCCCCTGAGCAAATTTGGTCACTCACAGGATTTAAATTTTGCCTCTCAAGGTAATTCCAAATTTGGTCAATATCTGTAGAACGACATAGAATTAAATAGTTCACAAACATGTAAACTTATATACAAATTATATACATAGTGATTATTTAACTAAAAATCACTATCTTCTATCATATTCAGGTACATATAAAAAGGTGGATTCAAAGAGGAATTCGAAATTATACAATTCAGTTTGTATACCATAGGTTTTCACAAAACAGGGATAAATGCAAAAATCGTAAAAGTATTCCCGTCTAATTTTCTACAATGCCGGAGACTACCTGTTATATCTAATGTCGCTCTAGCCTCTATTACTATCGTTAACAACGCAATGACCGCTGGGGCAAGTTATTGCATTTCTGACTGTTATATAATATAAGTGGAGACTCACGTGGGTGTAATATCACAGTGATGGTGAGTAGTATTTTAATTAATTCCTAATTTATTAAATACATTAATTATTTATATTGAATTCCTTTGGAACTTGGCGTTGTTAGATCATACCTACAAACAACAATTTTGAAGTCATTTTCTCCATTCAGCATAACAGCATTATTGATAAAATTGTCTGATTAGGATTTAGAACGAAGAAAATGTTCGTAACTATATCACAGTTCCTTAAAATTTTGTAACTTCCAAGTAGTTATAAATGTATTCACCGACACCTGGATGCTGAGTGCGGACGAGCCAAAGGCCATGTTCCACCTTTTTTCTCTTGTTTCCCAAAAAGTTCCTTTTACCACTCAAAAACCACCAAAATCACCAGAATTTCCTTAAAAATTTCCCGAATCGCCTTCAAAACCAGCAAAATTTCTCACAAAAAAGTATTTTGTACAATACGGCTGACATTAGATTACTCTGGCGAAATCCGATGAAAATTGTGCAATCATTTACAAGCAGGCTCTGTCATTCAATGTCAGCGAAATCCATTTGTCTGAAGATTGTATCAGTTCATTGCCCTGTCATGCAAATTCTCTCATTCCTTCCTGTCTCCCTCACCCACACCCGTTCTCTCTCTCCTTCTCTATCTCTTGGGGTTTTCACATATTCCGTCCTGTCTCCTCTTTCTCACTCTTTCTTATTCTTTTCTATCCCTCGTTCAATTTATCTCTTAGGAAATGTATTAATTTTCCTTCTGGCCTCCTTTCACCTGGCATGCTGGCGGGGGACGAGTATCTTGCTCTGTCTCACCTGCGCCACATGTAGTAAGATATGCCCACGCATGCCAGCCTAGAGTCGCAATGCACTATTGTCAAGTACGTCCAAAGCCCACTTATAAACATAGTTGGCTACAATTTCCGAATCCTTAAAAGTACAGCTACCACATTCATAACATAGGTATCATACCAAACGATGAAAAGGGCTGCAGTGTCAAGTATGCCCTCAGTTAACATACATGCAAAGTTGGCAGTAATTTCAGGTTCATTTAAGGTACAGCCACAAAATTCATAGCACTGATACCACTTCCGATAGCAATCAAGGAGATAAGGAAAACTACATGTTATGCCCTGTTATAAGCATAGGTTTTCAGCATTTTCAAACCTTTAAATTTCGGAAAAATGTAACAACCATCCTCATAAGTACAGAAATGAAGGTAGACATGCAAGCACGTAGCAAAGTTGTCGCTGTATCTAGGAGTATACGGGCTGAAATAACATATACATACACATTGACCTGCATGCNCCCCCCCCCTCTTTAAAACTCACGAACCGGAGACTACACTACCTTCGATCACCAACAACCATGCTGTATTCATAAATATTAAAAAACATACATAAATATACACTGAGGCGACAAAAGTCATGGGATACCTCCTAATATCGTGTATGACATAATTTTTCCCGGCGAAGTGCAGCAACTCGACGTGGCATGGACTTAACACGTCGTTGGAAGTCCCCGGCAAAAATATTGAGCCATGCTGCCTCTATAGACGTCCATAATTGCGAAAGTGTTGCTAGTGCAGGAGTTTGTGCACGAACTAACTTCTCGATTAAGTCCCATAAAATTCGATGGGAATCATGTCGGGCGATCTTCGTGGCCAAATAATTCGCTGGAATTGTCCAGAATGTTCTTCAAACCAATCGCGAACTGTTTTGGCCCGGTGACATGGCGCATTGTCATCCTTAAAAATTCCATAGTTGTTTGGATACATGAAGTCTATGAATGGCTGCAAGTGTTCTCCAAGTATCTGAACATAACCATTTCGAGTTCATGATTTGTTTAGTGGAACCAGAGGACCCAGTCCATTACATGTAAAAACCGCCTACATCACTATGAAGCCACCGCCAGCTTGAACAATTCCTTGTTGACAACTTGGGTTCATGGATTCGTGGGGTCTGCGCCACACTCGGACCCCACCATCAGCTCTTACCAACTGAAATCGGGACTCATATGATCAAGCCACGGTTTTACAGACTTCTAGGGTCCAACGGATATGGTCACGAGCCCAGGAGAGGCGCTGCAGGCGATGTCGTTCTGTTAGTAAAGGCACTCGAGTCGGTCTTCTGCTGGCATAGCCCAGTACAGCCAAAAATTACCCTCACTGTACTAACGGACACGTCCATTGTACGTCCCACATTGATTCCTGCGGTTATTTTACGCAGTGTTGCTTGTCTGATAACATTGGCCATTCTGCGCACACGTCTTTTGTCTCGGTCATTAAGTGCTGGCGGTCAGCTACTGCGTTGTCCATAGTGGGAGGTTATTCTTGAAATTAGGTATTCTCGGCACACTCTTGACAGTGTGGATCTCGGAATGTTGAATTCCGTAACCATTTCCGAAACGGAATGTCCCATGCGTTTAGCTCCAACTACCATTCCGCGTTCAAATACTGTTAATTCCCGTCGTGCGGCCATAATCAAGTCAGAAAACATTTCACATAAATCGCATGACTTCAAATGAAATCCCAACCAATGCACTACCCATTTATACATATGTACGCGATACTTTTGGCATCTGTGTATTCGCATATTGCTATCCCATGACTTTTTTCATATCTGTGTATGTTACCATTGGTAGCATACGACTATATGTGAAAAAATCAAGATATGTCGAAATGTGCTGCATGCATGATATACGTAGCCATGGGTAACAGTAAATTACATACATACTCATTTAAACGAACACCATCAATCCAACACAATGAGCAGCAGCCCAAGTCAACATTATCATGAGTAACCCTTAACAACCATAAATATATTTAAAAAATAAAATGTTATACAATTGCACTGATAACCATACATACGCATTCGCAGGTTACATTAAAACACGCACGCGTTAATATAAATGAACACTATCAGCCTAACGAGCGGGTTGGGGAAATCGAGTGTAAGAGATATGAAAACATTTTGTACATGAAAAATCTGTAATATAACAAATGATAAACGACTGGCATATATGCAAGTACATAACGAGTGTGATGTTATATCGAGTCACTATATATATATATTCCGATATAGATCCGCCGCATATATTAGTGACATCAGTGTTACTTTCGTACCAAGATATGAAATAACGAAAGATCACACCGGGTAACACCAATAATGAATACAATACATCAAGTACGATGCACATTACGAAAGTTTTGAAGACTGCGTTCCTTTGCCTGACACAAAACCACATGCATTGAAACAATTAGTTGCCCAAGAGAGGCGCCACTGCTATGCGCCGGTGCAAAAATATATAAAAAAAATATTATTAGTACAAAATAATAAAGTTAAATCCACCACCAGTGCATATTGCGAGAGCAATGAGTGCTGTACATTAAGTTAGGCGAAAAATTACTATTTCGTAGTACGGAATCGATAATACGACGACACTGGTACACGCCGATGCAGACAGACATTAAAAAAAACTTAAAGTAAATTAGTTATAAGCACCTACCAACCAGCACATAATACATTGTCGTCGGGTGCTGTACGCTGTGTGTTAAGCGATGCTAGACAAGTCCATAACGTCCTGGTCAATAGAACATAATAATAGCAAATGACTTACTTACGAACCGACTGAAACAAAGACATCAAATTCTGAGTACGGCCCCCTCTCACAATACTAGCAGGTGAACACATCCGACAAGACCAACGTTGTCTGATCAACTAATATCATTGGAATCTGTAAGGCAGCCCTGATGGTCCAAAATGGCTCAAGCACCGTGCAGATCTCGCCAAGTCGAAGATATGGCACATAACACCTGCTGGGGAAAACAGAGAGAGAGAGAGAGAGAGAGCGACAGGACCCAGGGAGGCAGACTAGCCGAGATAACCACGTGCACTTCCCTTTACGAGAGAATTCAGTTATATAGTACAAGGTTACTATTAATATGATTTTAAATACTTTACATATTTGTATTTATTTTAATACATGGTATAAAGATTGCTAGAACGGTAATCACATACAAAACACAGCAGACATTATACCATAATCCATGCAAGAGAGACCTCACCGCTACGCACTGAGGCAAACAGATATAAAAAAAATTATAAAACTAAATAGTACCCACACTTATACTGAATATCTATAATTTATAATACTATAACTGTAAGCACATCACGAAATGAATTAAAAATGCATTAAAAAAATTATTTTTCCTTTACTTGTATATTCTCATATTTTTAACCAAAACACCCACATACGTAATATGTCACGCAATAATATCTCCCGCTCTGAGTTCATCATTGATCGAATTTATTTCTTCGCTGATGAAAATATATCCACTTATCTGCAATAGAACCAACATCCGTAGTCTACCAAACAAAGCCATTGTGTTCTTCAGACAATAAGTAGCTGGACTTCACATTACACTTTGCAGAAGTTTCCCGACACATGTCTGCATCTATGTTTTTATGTGAGGATTATGTTGTGAGATACCTCTGGACCAGAGTACTAGGCATGAAAACATTTTTCTTCTGTCCCAACTTCAGGTAACTCTTATCTTAAGCAAAAGTTTTACGGTTTTGCTTTGCAGATGTCGGCCCTTCATCATTATCCGTAGAATATCCACATTTCACATCATCACCAGCATACTTTTAGGTCACATTTTCTTTCTCTATGTCCTGGATAGTTGTGGCACCTTCTTTTTTCACTTTCCATGTTAGTGGTGCATGTCTGTTGTGCGCAATTTTTGACGTCCTGTATATCTCCTACTCTTCATAGTAAATGTCTGCAATGTTCGTATTCCCTTCTTCATGCTCTGTTTTGGAACACGACAGCCCCGATGATGTTATGGGCACTAGAACCATCGTCAGTAGACACGATGAATTATCAGGAAGGCTAGCCATACCNAGAACCATCGTCAGTAGACACGACGAATTATCAGGAAGGCTAGCCATAGCCTTTTCGTGTGCCAATAAGTTCCATTCATGCTGTCCCGTGCCAATCAAAGGTGCATTACCTTTACATGTGACAGTATGTCTATTTAAATTATAGATTCTACCAAAATGTTACAGTGCACATATCACATGTAAGTAAGTATTGTGGAGGTCGGTTTCTTCGAACATTTACTCTTTCAAGGCCATCATACTGATGGTTTTGACACATTATCATCATGGTTTTTCATGTAATGGATAATTAATAAGTGAAGGCTTGCATGTATTCGTACACATCATACTCGATTTCACATTGTTGACCCCACACTGTTGACCCCTCACTGCTGATCCATCAGTACCGACTACTCAGTGCTGCCTTCATGCTATACCGATGCTGCGCTCTTCTGTTTAACAACCGGAGAATTGTCTGTGGTTACAATAATTTATATCACCATCCAACTGATTGAAGAGGAAGCTATGCTGTAATTCTCTGTAGTGGGGTATAGGGAAATCAGTATGTGCCTGTTTGCTAAGTGAATAGTATACACTTGTTCTCAGCTCTAGATGATTTACAGAAACAGGGGTCCAACCCGAACCCTTGGTATCCATTTCTTCTTCGTCTTGACATAACTTCAGTATACTATCAAGAACAGCGCTTTACATTGCAGATGCATGACACACAGCTACATCCGAGGTCTTGAAGGGTCTGATACAATATTGACCATTGTGGGGCTCTAGTTTCGTATATATTCAGTCCAGTTAAATATCATATTTGAAAGTACTGTGTTTTTCTACATTATAGATAAATTTATTTATAATATTAGTTCTCACAGTCTTATACTTAACAGGAAAGAGCAAACATATTTCGATGAAATTATCTTATTCGGTTCATTATATTATTTTAGAAGCCCCCTGAATGCAGATCGCTTCAGAAAAAATCATTAACATGAGACTTTGGCTCGCAGAGCACTGAGTTAGGCTGTGTTGTACAATCAGATGATGATGCTGTACATGATGTAGCTGGTGTAATGTCCCATATGCTTTAGTGCCAAATTGTGAGCAATTTTGAGACATTCAATTTTTAAATGTGTATTTCAATCTACAACACATGCATATGTTCTTTGACACCTATAACATCGATATGATATACGTATTTGGCTCCTCATACATGAATGTTTTCTCTCCCCTTGTATTTTCTCCCCATATTTTCGCAAAAGTTTCATAGAAGTGATGGTGGAAGCACAGAGTTGCTCTCAACATTTGTAGATGAACCCTCATTTTTTATATAGTAATCTTCGGAGATATCGCTTGGCAGACAGTCCAAGGAGACACTTACACGTTGCAAGAAGTATTTTCAAGTTCCTAAGATATACAAACAGTGATTTACACTTTTCGCTTGGGAACATAGTTCACTCTGAATTCCGATGGTAACCAACTTCATACTGACTGCAGTTTGGCGTGTTAGTAAAAGTCTTCTTGCAGTAGCAACACATATAACTTTCCTCAATATTTTCCATCGTCGAANATAGCGATATCAGTGTTCCTATTGCGTCTATAACTTTAGTAACAGGTTAGAATTTACAACAGGAAAGAGCATATGTTCACAATAACCAAACTAAAAAAAATCTACAATATGTCAATTGCAGTACACTATTTAAAATGAGGGGTTAATTTGAATATGCAATATACGACATATAAAGGCTGTGTTCCTTATCTTATCACTAAACATAGCATATTTTAAATCATTAGTCATACAAAGAGGTGATGACACTGCTTCATATTGATGAACCAGTATAAAAAATTAATAAAAAGGAAAATAGTTACAAAAACCTACCAACCGATGCATATTGTGAAACCAACAAACACTGTATGTTATGTTAGCCCAAAACAATTGCGGTCATGAAGCACGGGAGTGGTAAGTTCGTCACTGCTATGCACTAATGCAAGTAGACACAAAAATTTTAATAGTCATAAACTCCTTCTAAACAACTCATATTGCACAAGTGACGAACACTGAAAATCGCTTCAGTCATTGCTAGACCAGACCATGGGTCTGAAAACCGACATGGTAGTTTTGATTAGTACAGCATAATAGCAAACGATTTTTCCCATGTAGACCCTACGACGAAACTGTGCTACAGTACAGAGACATACGAATTCCACTTTCAACCAACCCACAATTAGTGAGCATCGACAACGTACATTTAATTACGCTAAAATAAAATAGTATGGCATGGTCGTTAATCCGAGGGGTGAGGTAGAGGGCAAAAATTTCAACACTGCTACATACAAATACAAACAGACCTAAAAAAATATAATTTAAAGTAAACTTGTTATAAGCACTTACCAACCAGCGCATATTGCACAAGAATCAAGCATTGTATGTTGTGATTGATGATGCTAATGAATACCAGGCCATACTGGTCATTCTAACAGAATAGCAAATGACTTCCTTACGAACCCAGTGAAACGAAAACCACACACCGACAGTTTATGGCTATCTCTCACAACCCACATCACTAGCAACGGATCACATCTTACAGGATCGATGTATTGCCATCAACTAACATTGTGAGAATCTGTAAGGCAGTCCAGGTGGTCGTCTGGAAGCTCAGGCACCGTGCAGGTCTTGGCAAGTCCAAGGGATGGCACAGAACATTTGCTTACAGAGATATACCAGGCTCTAAGGTGGCAGACCAGCCAAGTCACAAACCTGCACTTCTATTTACGTTAGGACTTCAGTTATAGAAGGCAAGGTATAAAGTTATTTCGTTTTAAACTATTATTTACGTTTTTTTTAAAGATAAAGAAAAAACATGCGAACACTTTGAGAAAATCCATTTGATCCCACCACCATAGCAGGTACCATAATGTAATGTGACTCTGACCTTCATTTTTGACCACCCTTTCGGTCGTCATCTTCAGTACGGATGAAGAGGGAAAATTTATATTTTGTTTATAAAACAATCGTGGGAACCCTCTAAAAAAATCGATTTGCCTCCCTTACAATACCATGAAAACAAGAAACCTTCACACTGGTTGTCGTCAAACAAACTTATCCTTGTTTTTTTTGCCACCAGTTCGGATAAAATCTACCTGTCTAAAACCAAATTATATATAAATTAATTTTTTTAAATTTTTTAACATGGTGAATTATTATAATGTCTTGGCAGTTGAAGACGGGGCATGTCCCTGTTTTCGTCAAAGACGAAACGAAAATCGTATTATTTTTTCTGCTATTTAAGTTCTTCTGAAAAATAATACATGTAAGATCTTTTTTCCGCCACACTCGACGACGAAAGTGGGAACAATTTTTTACACGATGCCTGCTTGTGTACGATTATCACTACATGATGGTTCGTGTTGCCTCTGTTGGATTTTCAGTGTTGCCTGCTTGTTACCTACTTATAAATGTCTTGCAGTCTGCCAGTACTTGAAATAAACATTCATTGAGTATGCTCATGTACAAAAGTTTTTTGTTTCATATATAGTTCCTTGTGATTTTTACATAATGGGCTCGATACTTAAATATGTAAATATATAACACACACAGAATATTCTTAATTGTGTATCATGTTGTATTTAATACCTGCAAAATAATTGGTCTCTCTAGCGGATTAAACCAGTGGTACCTTATTTTCAAGGTTGATGCACTGTCTCCAGCGCCATGATAGTTGATGTTTTATTTCCTATATAATTTCAATAGAATATGTAAAAATTATTACGTTTTTCCAAGAGTGGTGTTATTATAATACCTGAAAGTGGCGAGTTTCTTTCTTGGTCAGTAATGTATATCATGCACCAAAAGGTGTGATGGCCATTTTGGTCTGTGCTTCTGATCAGTTCAAATCGATAGCTAGAAGATGAACTCGCGACTGCCACGTCTTATTTGTATGAAGCCGCTAACTAATTTTTTTTTTAAGATTGGTAAACCACTTCTCTTTTTTGTTTTGTGTCTTCTAAAAGCAGAGTACATGCTTACTTGAAATTTATGTGTGTCAGTTGCGATACCTAGTTACTGGTCATTACATCAATTTGTACGATTAATAATAATTCTATATTAATGAAAAATTGTGCAGAGCGATTAATAGGTAATTCGTACCGTAATGTGCTTATAGTTCTAGCATTACCATTATAAATTGAACATATTCAAAATAAGTATGTACTATTTATTTCGTAATTTTTTTACATCTCTTTGCCTCAGTGCATAATGGTGACCTCTCTCTCTTGTGCGACTGAATGTTAAAATTAAAGTCGTTTCGTATGTGCTTACAGTTCTAGCACTATAAATTGTATTTTATCAAATATTTACATGTATATATAGTATTTTAAACAGGATTAATTGTTACCTTGTACTGTTTAATTTAATTATTCTTGTAAAGGGAAGTGCACGTGTGTGACTCAGCTGGTCTGCCTCCTGGGGACTGTCATGTCTCTCTCTGTCTGCTGGCAGTTGTAATGTGCCATCCCTACGACTTGGCGAGACCTGCACGGTACTCATGCCACCGGCCGACCATCTGGGATGTCTTATAGATTCCCACGATATTAGTTGATCACACAACGTCGGTCGGGTTGAACGCATTCTTCTGCTTGTGTTGTGAGTGTTGGCCCTACACTGAATGTGATGGTTTCGTTTCAGTTGGTTTCTATTAAAGATGTTTGCTATTCTGTTCTACTAACCAGCATGGTCTGGTCATGTCTAGCATCGTATGACACACAGCATACAAAACCCAACGATCATGTATTATGTGAAAATAGTGGTTGGAAAGTGCTTATAACTATTTTGCTTTTTGTTTGGTTTTTATGTGTGTCTGCATCAGTGTGTAGCAATGCTGTCCTCTTATCGATCACGTACATTACTATGGTAATTTTTTCGCCTACCAAAACAAACAGCGTTCGATGGTCGCACAATACAAACTGGTTGTTGATTACTTATTAATATTAGTTTTTTTAATTTCTATTGTTGATATGTGTTTGCATCGGTGCAAAGATTGGTGTCTCTCTTACGCGAGTCTTTGTTTAAATTCATGTGGTTTTGTGCCAAGCAAAATAACAGAGTTTTACAAGTCATGTAATGTATATCGTTCTTGATGTTTTGTACTCATTTTTGGTGTTGACCCTTGTGATCATTTGTTTTTTTCTCATATTGGCCTGATAGTAACACTGATATCAGTATTATGGACTGTGGCGGCATCAGGTTATTTAATATATATACTTTGACTCATTATGACATCATGCTTAATGTACTTGTGTATATGCCAGTCGTTTATTGTTTGTTATGGAACATATTAATAATGTACGGGAGGGTTTCATATCTTTTACACTTGATTTCATCGATCTGCGCATTAGGCTTATGGTGTTTATATATATTAACGCGTACGTGTATTATTTTAACATGCGAATGTGTATGTTTTGTTATCGATACATTTGTATCAACATTTGCTTTTTAATATATATCAGGTAGTTAAGGTTTTCCCATGATAATGTTGACATTTACCACTGGCCATTGTGTTGAACTGATGGTGTTCAATTATATTAATATATATGTTATTTACAATTACACACAACCATGTGCATCATTCACACAGCTTATTTGGTAATATCTTGATTTTTTTCGAATATAGTAATTTGCTGTATGTTATACATGCTAATGATTATTTGGGTATATAATTTCACATTTATGTACATATAAAGCATGGATATCAGTGGATGAAGGGAGGCTAGCTGTCCCTGAGGGGGATACGAGTTGGTAGACACCTGCGGTANTAAAGCATGGATATCAGTGGATGAAGGGAGGCTAGCTGTCCCTGAGGGGGATACGAGTTGGTAGACACCTGCGGTAGCAGATGAAATAGAAATTGGTGTGTGAATGTCGAGTGCACACCGGTCGATGCGTATGACGTTTGCTATTTCTGCCCCTACACCACTATATGCCACAGTAACTTTGTAACACACTTGTATGTATACATTTAGTGTCTTGACAAACGTTAATGGTTGTTACAAGTTACCTTACNAGTAACTTTGTAACACACTTGTATGTATACATTTAGTGTCTTGACAAACGTTAATGGTTGTTACAAGTTACCTTACTTCAAAAACTTGTAAATGCTGGCCAGCTTTGCTGATAACAGTGTTTAAGTTCTAATTATCCTTATCTCCTTAATTTATATCGGAAGTGATGTATGTGATATGAATTTGGTGGTTGTAGCTTCGGTGGGTGGTAATTGTNTATCTCCTTAATTTATATCGGAAGTGATGTATGTGATATGAATTTGGTGGTTGTAGCTTCGGTGGGTGGTAATTGTCAACAAACTATGCTTACATGAGGGTTTTAGGCCTTCTTGAAAATGTGGTCCTTTTCGTCGTCGGGGTTTGTACCTATGTATTGATTTTGGTTTTGGTGGCAGTATCTTAAACGGTTCAGAAACGGTTGCCAACTATTATTATAGGCGAGCTCAAGGGAAACTTNTGGTTTTGGTGGCAGTATCTTAAACGGTTCAGAAACGGTTGCCAACTATTATTATAGGCGAGCTCAAGGGAAACTTACACTTCAGCTCTTTTCGTCGTCGGGGTTGATGATTATGTTATGAATTTGGTTCATGCATCTTCCACGATTCGGAAATTACAGCCAACTATGCTTATAGGAGGCATAGTGCATACATGACCCAGTGGTGCTTTTCACTGTCGGGGATGATACCTATGTTGCGAATTTTATGGCTGTATCTTAAACTATGCATATAGTGATCTTAGGACGTACTTGACGTCTGGAAGGAGCGACTCTAGGCTGGTGTGCATGGGCAGACCTTACTCCATGTCGCCCAGGCGGATTGACAGAGCATGAAACTCGCCCATGCCAGGACATCATGTGAAAGATGTCCAAAAGTAATATGAGAAAACTAATGTGTAATGAGAATGCATGTGACTCATCCCCACCAGGATGCCATGTGAAAGGTGACAATAAGGAATATGAAGAAACCAAGGTAGCAGCAGACGAAAATTATGAGTTAACATCCAAGATGGATGGCTTGGAAGGTCAGAGAGAGGAAAGAATGAGAATAAAGGAGACGGGAAGAAATATGAGGAAAAAAACCCAAGGGATAGAATGCACAATAGAAAGACGGGAAGGAATGAGAATGCATGAGAGAAAAGGAGTCATTTTGGAATATGATAAAACCCCATGTTGTAGAGCAGGTGAGAGAGAACTGGTACTGGTGAGAGAGTGTGAAAGGAATGAGAGACGTTGGCTTACAGGGAACTCGAACATTCTTCAGACAGTATGTATGGTGCTGGAATGGAATGACAGAGCTTGTTTGTAAATTACATTACACTGCAGAAGTCATCTCCGCAATTTTCGCCAAATTCATCCAGAGTGTGCTTAAGTGTGCTGCATAGTGCAAAACAAATTTTTGTGGGAAATGTTTTTGGTTTTGTGGGAAACTCAGGTCATTTTTAGGAAAAATTCTGGCGATTTTTGCCATTTTTTGAGGGAAAAAAGAAACCTTTTGGAGTAAAACGCAAAAACGTTGACCGCCGGATCGTCTGCTCATCCGAATTCAGCATTCAGGTGTTGATGAACGTAATATTAATAACTACACTTCCAAATTTTCTTTATTTTATCATTTATCTTTATGTTTGAAGAACATAGTGTACCATTACCTTTCTCAGATCTCTCCGCATCCTTAAAATCTTTCTCGTTGAAATAGAAATTTCTGAACATGAAAGGCAGCACAACATCTGGGTTTTTCGTCAGTATGTTATCATCAGCAGGATCAATGCAACTTCTCAGCTCGGTAACACATGTGACGTTGGGTTCAGTCCCATTGCAGTAATTGTTTGGTGGGTTGAGAACCTGTGAAAAGAAATACTGATTTAAAATTTTTACCATTGATTCTTATATGGTACTTATTTTGTTCACATTCCTGAGACGTTTAGAGGGGTTTTTTTTTGGCAGAACAACAAGTATGTGCTGAGGCATAACGGCTGTTTACAGGTCAACATATACAGATAAGTGTAATGAGATAATAACGGTCTGGGTCGACGGTTTATGAATGGTAATGCAATCTATAATTACTAATTACTCGTGGCCTAAGCCATTAGAATATTAAACAGCCACAATACTTGTAATAATGGCGGGGTAGAGGATATTTCAAATGAAGTATGAACATGACCACGGTCGTGCTCATGGACACCCTTATTTATTTTGAATTCGTGGAAGACTGTTCAAATAATTGATTGGAGACGCACAGTGGATTTGAAATTGAATTTCTGGATTTGACATGTGGCAATATTGCTGATAATTTTATCTGCATTCTTCTACTTCACCACTTTAACATGCATTCCTGCTCTATCTTTAAGTTCATACTGTATACTATAAATCGGTAAAAAAATTAATCTACAGATCCCAAGTCACATGCTTGGCAGCTACTCGTGTACCAGTGCGTATCTTGGGTAGATTGGCTGGTGAGGTTGTTGGGCGGAAAGGGTGGCTAAGTACCTTACTCGTACTCAAAACACTTACATTGACATGGAATTGTTCTGTGAATGTTTCAGAAGAAGTGAAACATCAGAAGTGTTTAGAATATGGATTTTAATATATTCATTTGATATCTTTCACTAAAATTATGATGAGACGTTGCTTCATTTTCATGCCACGAATATAAAATGTAAACCCGCGCTTGTACAATGTGAAAATCGACCCCTGCTTCATCTTCCAATTCTAAACCGAAAGTATAGATCTGAACATGCTAATGTGCTACCTAAATCATCACATGCCATTAATTTACTTTATTTTTCCCACATGGGTTTCGGTTCACCTGTGTCATCTATTATTCTCGATGCATATAAATTTATGAACACAGTACATGAAATTATCGTTAGGACAAATGAAAATATTTTAAAGTAGACTTTAAACCCTGCTGGTAAATAATAAGTTAAATGATTTTAATAGCATGTTATTACTATATTTATGTTTATTTTAGTCAAAATAGAAACTTAATTTTTTATGTTCTAATTAAGGCTTATTAAATCTGATAATGTGTAGACAAGTTTAATTCGTTTTTGATATTGGTAGACAGGTTTTCATATAAATTAATAATATTAATAAAAGTCTTGAAAATACGAATATACCTGACTTTTTAGAAATATATAGCTGTTTCTGAACCACACAAACAAACACCTGGTAGGTTATGTAATGGAGTTGACATTTCCTCAATATTCAGAATAATCTCCGT
Organism: Clitarchus hookeri; assembly: GCA_002778355.1. Lineage (NCBI taxonomy): Eukaryota > Metazoa > Arthropoda > Insecta > Phasmatodea > Phasmatidae > Clitarchus > Clitarchus hookeri. Next base: position 219,573 of record NQII01004016.1, read on the forward strand.
CTGCAGCTGAATATCTCTGAAAAATATTGATAAAGCTCTCAATCCTGTCTCTGAAGAAGTGTGAAAGTCTAGAAATTAAGTGAAAGAACTTTCTAATCCATTCATATTTCGGACATCCTGTCTTTCATAGAGTGACAAGTAGTCGTAGTCGGATGGCCTAAGTCCAGCGAATACATAAGGTGAGGGGTTTTGTCATACCTCCCCAGAAAGCATGTAAGCATGCGGCAAGCTTGCATCTGATTTGAATTTGCCTGCCCGTGCAAGCTTGTAAAATAATGTGTATTTCAAGTTTTATTGAAGCTATTGGTCAAATAACAAGCAAACACTTGCCAATAGAAAGCTTTCAGTTGGCTTGTATTGTTCTTGTAGCTAGCCAAGACAAGCTTACAGGAAGTTTTACTAGCCACGGAGGATGCAATATTTACAAGTGCAGACTGGTAAGCTTCTTCCTGGCTTGATTGAAGCTTAATCGCTTTCACAACACGCTGACAACTTTATGGATGTAGCGGAGATGGAATTCAGCTTCTGTTTTGTAATTATGTTACATATGTTGTGTTATTGTCTCTTGTCTCTCTATAGCAATTGAATATTCCTTCTGACGTACCATGCATGCTTTTAACAAAGCAGCATGTGTTATTCGTCACTTTTTTCACAGTACTGTAAAATTGCATTGCCATCAACAGCAAGAAAACACTTGTACCTGTCTGCACCAACTGCTGTCTACAACACCTACATCTAAATCTTCAATAGTGACAAATGTAGTTTTTGAATGCATTCGGCGTGTTTACAAATATACAGCAACATCCCACTTTTATTCTCGCTTTATTCACATTTTTTGAATCAAACGTTGGAAAGAGCGTCCTATATATGTTGTGTTTGGTTGTTTCCTAACTACATCGCGTATCACAAGCTCTTCATACTTATGCGTTAACATAAAAGTACATTTTCTTTCGGTTAAAAGGAACATTTACAAATATTATGTATACGTTAAAATATTACATTTATGATTAGTATGAATAAATACAGGGAGAAAATAAGTGAAAAGAACATTTCCTATGCAAAATGATATTACACTGAGTGCGCACGAACGCATTGCGCTGTCCCTTTGGTGTAATTTTCTAGATTCGATTTACATGAGGTGAAGGCATACCCTGGAAGTAGACAGAACTTAAGATGAAGTTCAGGAAAGTGTGAAGTAATCGTGAATGGTCTAACCTTGCGACTATTGTTTTTAAATCATTTCATGTATTCCATTATAATACTGTTGTATAAAATAGGGCGAGTTGCGTAACAATCAGAGCGAGTTGCAGGGCATACATTCTCATCCTCTGTTTTATTCGTTCATATCAAACTAATTACTATCTTTTTTTTCTGTCATTCTTAGTTAAATCTTTATTCGACTGTTAGTTTTCTGCATGTCTGAAGTTGACGACGAGGAATATTTAAAAAAAAAGAGACATTTCTGTAGCAATTTGTATTTAAATTACACATATTCAGCTGTAAAATTACTTTCAATGAATGATAATAGCTAAATATAGGTTTATTTTGCTGTAAATTTTCAGTATNATATTCAGCTGTAAAATTACTTTCAATGAATGATAATAGCTAAATATAGGTTTATTTTGCTGTAAATTTTCAGTATTGGTCTAAATGAGTGTAGTTAGCAATTTTTAAAGTTTTAATTTTTATTTCAAATAACAAAAACAATAAGTATTTTATTAATAGAGCCTACATTTATATGGCCTATTACTATGTAACATGCTTGGTGAATTTCAAAATTTTATCCATGACATTTCAATATACAGCAAAAAACCGGTTTTTTTCTGAANTGTAACATGCTTGGTGAATTTCAAAATTTTATCCATGACATTTCAATATACAGCAAAAAACCGGTTTTTTTCTGAATAATAAAAGAGAGAAAGAAATATCTTTCAAAGATAAACATTCTTATAAGTGTAAGTGTTTTCTTGTTCTGCCCATTTGTAAAACTGGGAAAACGGAACACGGAATTAGAAATTAATATGTGTCTCACGATTGAATAAATTCGAAAACGGCCCGATAAAGAAAACGATGTTCATCGTTGTACGGCAAGTGAGCCCGTTGGCATAGCCTTTAGGACTCTGCGTGATAAGAAGGTGTCCGAGTACGACTTGCCCGGGACGGGAAATATTAAATAACATTTTGGAAAAATTCTTCTTCATGCATTTGCTTGTGTTCTTAAGTCAAATATATGCGAAGAAAGTTGCTAGATTTATTTCGCATTATACAAACCATTCTTTTGGACTGCTTGTAGAATTAGGGACACATGGATTGTGGTTCACTTCGTTTTGGAAAAGAATCACGCTCCAAAAGTATCTGTGTATTTTAACTACAACATCTGTTGATATTCGACTGTTATGTAGCAGAGTACAAAAATTGGAATTTTAAATGTTCCTATTGTGTTCTGATGTTTTTTTTATGTATCATAGCTCCTTAGTTATAGGTGTTAAAATTTAACTATTTTGGTGGAGTATCTCAGTAGTGTACATTTGCTTAGACCGTTTTTTACTTACCAAGGCAGAAACTAGTGGACCACCCGACAGCTACGGCTGGGATGTCTACAGTTCATCAGAATCTCACTACTTTTCATTAAACAAGCAATTGGCTTATTAAAAGTAGTGTACGATACTACAATTAAATCGAATGCCAGCACGCAATAATTCAAGCTAGTAAATGTCTTCTAATAGTAAATGGAAAACTCTGCAGCAGGGTACATGTAAATCAGAAATCAGGTTTATATTTTTATTGCTAACTACTAAAGACCTGAAAATTCTAAACTACTATTCGGGATTTCTATTTGTCTGCGTTGATGTGGCAAATAGGCCACTTATTTGTTAGAAATCCGTAGAAGGCTCGTGTTTCTATACCAGATCCGAAATAAAAGAAGTGACCAATCACAGACCACCATTCAAAATGTAATTGACAAGTAGTTAATGAGGTAACGACAGTGGCTTGGGAAAACGTACATTCCACTATGAAGTCTAGCCTAGATGTCTTTAAACCTGGGCAGTGGTTCAGGTTTTTTTAATGGTTTTATTTTCTTCTAAAAAACCCTACTTGCTGGTAAATATGAGGAATCATCCTACTTTAAAACGGAAGTTCCCTTGAGAGGTAAACAATTAACTAGGCCATATATACACATATTAATATAGGATAAGGTCGTTGCGGTTACTTGTCCTAATTTTGTAAGTTCCTCACAGTAACAGTACGTTGATAGTAAGAACAATTGCATTGAAATATATACAGTTGATAGAGAGTTTTTCTTTCACCACTCATCTTCGTTTCATTCCAGAAATGAGTATATTACGTCGCTTTAACTGCCGAAGCCTGAACTATCTAAAAAAAACTATGATAGACATGTGTGCTGTGGATGAGAGGTGGTATTTAACTCACCTGAAATATCATATGTTGTAATATACGGCTAATATCGATCATCAGCAATAGGTAACGATTATTTATAACTGCAGAATTCTAATGCCGGAATTCCGTGACTGCTGGTGTAACAAAAGTATTAAATCAGTTTTTTATATAGTATAAAAACATTCATATGTTGAAACAATATTAATATAGAACCGTGCTTCATTGGTTGGATGAAAGACGAGGAAATTCATTTGAACAACCACTAATAATGTCGTTCACGTTCTCGTGCACTCGTTTTTCGCTGACGAAGTATAGTCCATTCACAGTTACTTCAAATTTTTCTGAAGACCTACTAAAGTTCTACTTCCAGGATATTCCTCCGCTTCATACGAATACAGCTTCACCGAGCCTAGAAAATGACACCAAAGTGATAGTTCACCGCGTTCGCGTGCACTCAGTTTAATATAATAATTTGCATAAGAAGGACTTCCTACTTTTTATTACAAACGCAATTTATTATCTCTGTATTTATGGATATAAATTTTAAGCAAAATAATATAGTTTATAGATAAAATATTATCTAAAATTCGATTGAACTTAAAATAATGTATTTGAATGATAATAAAAGTTTTAAAAACGTTTGTGATACATAGCATTATTTCGGAAACACAAAATCACGTCATACATGGGGTGATTTTTTAAAGGTTTAATTCAAAAAAATGTAAAGAAACCGCGAACAGATTATAATCATAAACCTATTATTACATTGAATATCGGACCGCAAGCACGGGACTTGAAAATGTAGTCTGGAGTTGTCCGCGATGTTACCCCGGCCCATCACTGTGAGAGAATGACGCACGGCATGAGGGAGGGTAGGTCGACTCTGTCCCCTCCCCGCGTCTAACTCTGGTATCACGTGCCCTGTGTTGACCACGCCCCGGCCAGACACGCCGTTATTCCAGCCTTGCGAGCTCAACGATGAGCTTGGGGTCTCTAGATACCACCGTTAACAGCAAAGTCTTGAGAGCCGACGAGGTTAATTGAGGTGAGTATAGAGTCACATCGCTATGAAAGGGCGTGGGAAACGGGGGATCACCAAGAAAACCAGCTGACCAGCGGCATCGTCGGGCACGACTCTGACATGCCAAAATCCAGGAGTAGTAGGACCGGGGATTGAGCCGGTTCTCTTTGGTGTGAGACGAGCAGGGTAACCGCTCAGCCACCGCGGCACCCGGAACGAGTTAAATATATTAGAATGGTACACCATGGCCGTATATTTGTGTAATTTTTGTTACACGTTGTTTTTCAAAGTATTTTTCGAACTTTTTTCTTTATAAGACATTAACTATAATTCTAAACAGTTTCCTACTCTGCTAGTAATTCACTGCTTCTAGTATTCTCGGCGCACTCAGGGAAGATAAGAAAAAATACATAATTTATTATCTGCCATCACTGCTCTGACGGTAACATTGGCAATGAATTAATACCGATGTTGGAAAATGTTCGGAATTATTATTTATATTTTGTCTGGCCAAAAATGTTTATAAGCTCTGTTAAAAGCAAATCATAAACAAAATAGGGTTAATATACCCACCTGTTTTCGTGCACAATTATCAAGAAAGGCACTTTACGGTAATCCAAGCATTCTTTAAAAAATCTCTCTTAAGAACTACTTGTATAAGCATTGTGGATTTTTTCACAATTCTTAAAATTAACATTGCTATGGGTCTGATCACTTTGATAATGCTTCCGTCAAGAGAAACTGTGTTAGTATCAGAAACGTAAATATAATACAAAGCTGCTTATCCTTTCACTTAGATGCGTTAAAAAAAACAGAATGTAAAATAAATCATTTTAGTATTCTCAAATTTTTACCTTACTCTTCAAATTGCATTTTTAGACGTGAAACTACTATCCCCCGTCGATATAAAACTTTACTGGACGCATGCCAATGAGTGTGCACGTTGATATATGCACGTAGGGGCAGTGAAAACTTTTAGAGTCTTATTTCAAAAGTGCCCAATTAGCCATGATTAGCCTATAATGTGAAAAACTTGCAGCTGATCTCACCATCCCCTGAGGCAGACTGCTGTTGTATGTTGGTGGAGGAGTTGGCGGAGTTTTGGATGCTCTTTCGTACCGCAGTATTGCCAACTGCTGCACTCCCACACCCACACATTGCCCCAGACCACGGAATTGCATCCAGTATGACCGCGTTGTCTGGTTTGCTTTCACCATTATGTCGTAGCGCTCCCCTGAAACATGGAAGGACTTGTGTTGATGTGTTCCTATTAGTAACCAATATTTTATTTATTTAGCCATTTTATTTACACACATTTTTTAAATTTCCCCGCTTATAACGGAGTAAAAATATTGTTTTGAGATATTTAATTTTATTATTTCTAGAATCTGAATTATAGTTATTAGTTTATGTGTACATTTTATTACCAATTATATTGATATATATTATTTTGTTATTTCATTCGCAATAACGTACCGGATGTGTAAAGGAAATAGTACATATAACTTAGTGTAGTAAAGCACGATTATTTTTTTAATATTTTATAACGTAGTAGTTATTTCAGATATTTAAAAATGTTTAAATTAAAGAAAAATGTTTGTTATATATTTTTAATAAAAGCTTAGATTTTTTTTCCTTTTGCAACTAACTTTATTTACTTTAATCATCCACGTTAACTATACAAAACATTTTTAGTATATCATATGTGATTTTATCCGCTCTGCGAAATGTGTTACAATCAATGATATTGAACATTAAATTAGGATATTTCTTGTCAAATTTAACCATTTTGATAACAACCTTTTAAAAATAAAAGTGTCTGAAATTACATATATGTTTTAGTACACAACGGCACACAGACATCCATTTTAGGGGTTGATACAGTATTAATTTTGGTGATAATGGTTTTGATCTATAGGATTTATCCGGCATGCATTATTGAAATAATTAATTCTTGACAAGGCTTAATATTTCACTCAAATGACTGCATATCTGTAATAAGAATAGATTATTCTTATTTGCTTACTACGTGGAATTTAATGGGAATTCCTTTTATACAAATTATTTAAAAAAAATGTTTTTTTACTGAAAAATAAGCATTGTACATGATTCACTGACAATGAAGCATCTTTAGTAAAGAATATTACATTTGAAATTTAGATGAATAGAAAACTATTTTATTTACATCTAAAGCTCAGAAATCGATTAGAAATAATTAGTTTAAGATACTTGAACTGAAATTTTTTCATTGCACAAGACATAAAGCTAACCGATGACAGAGAATGGACGCATTTCAGGGAAATACCCATACTCCTAAGACCGGGCAAATTTTTTTTGAAAAGGACCTATGCATGACGGCTTGAGCAGATTTGTATATTGCCTGCCTTGATGTTGATATCAAAGACACTCTCGGAAGGAGGAAGAATCAAGCGGAAGAGCACAGATAACGTACGAAAACACTGCGTTGTTTAAATAAAATGTGGGAGTGGAGAATGGGAAAATTCACGGCTATTATTGGCTCAAGAGCTGAGGAAAGTGGGGTTAATGTTATTCAGTGAATACGGAGTCTCGTCATTATGGAGAAGGATGGTACAACTGAGAATATAAGAGCACAGAGACAAAACGGCGTGGCCATTTCTTTGATGTGGGGTTATTTTTTCTGTTATTGGATGTGCTAGGCTGTGAGGATGGATACTGTAACTTATTAGTAATCATGTTTGGCGAAATTAGTTCCTTAAGTTGATTCAAGGTCACCCATAACATATTTTAATCAATGCTGAGGTTCTACATTAAGCATATTTATCCGCCTCATGTAAACAGAGCTTAACACAGTCTAGAAAATTACACCAAAGGGGCAACGAACCACATTCGTGCGCACTCAAATTTTTACAATATCTTACATGAGTACTAATTTAATTCTGGGCATTTCCAACACAACTAAATTCTCTCTATTTTCATTACTAGTAATTGTATGTTGAAAGCTGTAATTTATATTTAAAATATAAGTACATTTCATTACTACCTTTAGTAAGATACTTCTGTGTTAATTTAAGTATAAAGCGCCTTTGACATTTGCCTTATTTAGGAAACAACCAAACACATTCTACATTGGGCGATTTTTCAAAGGTTTTATGAAGAAAAATAATAAAGTTA
>NQII01004017.1:0-83758 GCA_002778355.1 Clitarchus hookeri
CCCAATTAACTTTTTTCTTCCCATAATGCTCATAATTGCAAAACGAATGAGTAATTATATTTAATACTGTTATCATATATGGAATCACTTCGATGTTGTTAATTTTTACTTGACATATTTGCTATAATTATTATTCCCCGCATTTTCTACACTATGGATAAATGCAAGATCGTAAGGTAACGCTCTCACGTCATACATCAAGACATATTATTATGGTATATCACTGTATATTCAGAATTTTTAGTTGTATTTTGGGGTTGGAATACATTTTTAGGTGTATTTGGTTCAAATTTTGAATGTGGTTTTTTTAATATATTTTTTTCATATTTTGGTGTGATTATGTTAATGTACTTCCAAAATTTATTAGAATTTATTTGGTTCTTATATTTGCATTCCTGGAAAATAACATTTGTTGAAAAAAACAATTGTAACGTAATTGTTATAATCATCATCCACACATTATTTTCAAAGTTACTTCGTTTACATCAGTGCTCAGCGACGGACACTGCCAACAGTGACTAAGGCATATAGATCTGTGTCCATTGAGTAACTCGGTTTGGCTGGTGTTTGCCAGTAGATCTGATTGTGAGATATTGATTGAGGCATAACGGCGGAGAGAGCACGAATCGGATGACTAACTAAGGAGGGGTATTTTTAAGTTTGGAATGAGGTTCTTCAGATGTGGCATGGGAAATGAACAGCATCAGATAAAGGAAGAGTGACATACGACCCGATGCCAGAAGTTGAAGCAGTATTGAAGTGGAATTGTGTAACCATGAACCACTACAGCGTTCACACATTTACAGGCAATGGAAATTTCAAAACAAAACTTCATAGTCTACAGCTGATGCAATCGCCGTTATTTGATGTCATGGGTGTGGACTTCACATTACAACATGTGCTGATGGAATGCTTGAAGACAAACTGCATCAGAGACGCGTTTCAAGTGATCACACATTCACTAGCAATTGGAAAATTTGTTAAAGGACGAAGCTCTTCGCAGAATATGGAATACTTTTCCACCAAAGTCGGTATAAAGCTAGAAGAGTACGATCAATGGCGTGAAGATGACCCATAAGGGTATTTGAGTAAAGGCTTTAATGAATAAAGTGGGAATATCTATGATTGACGAGGACAGGTGTTACTGAGAAAGCCGGTAGAATGCCGAGTAATGTACCACGAGCAGTGAATGGCCCGAAGAGAGAAGGGGAGAAAGTGTCGTGCATTGTCTTACTCATCCGAGTACAGTTCAGTGCCAGCCTTCGGGCAGTAAAACATGTTTTAAAACCCACGTTGGAAAGCAAGGAAAAGAGTGTTTACAGCAACCAAACTAAATGAACTGAATAAGGGCTGTCAAGCTTTTTGACAGAGACTTACAAGTATGTTATAATTAACAATTGATAACTTTGAAAAACATGTTATAATTATACCTTATTATCGCATTCTAACTACAGAAATAAATTGAATTATTTTGTCCGAAAGTGTAAGACTACTTTTTTTTCAATTATATAAATAATCAAAAATTTCCGTTGTATATTTGTTGGCTTCAGTACACATTATTATAATATAAAATGTTTTTATATTTACGAAAAGTAACAACAAGCACCAATGAATAGTTACGTTTATGCACAAAATACTGTGTTTATTTTATCTTCTGTATTTCTTTACTTTCTATGATAATAAATAATAAGTAAATTATTTTATGTGATGAAATTTTTTCTTTCTTGTAATACCACAGGATATACTTTTATATGAAACTGGCATGCTTGCTAAAATATTATCCTAGTATAATACACAATTTGAGAAAACAAGCCTCAGTGAAAGCCACCTGCTGGCTGAACCTAAGAAGCAGGCTTGACTCACGCAGTACTGACGATCTCCGCATGCAGTCGGATGTCTGTGCGACAGATGTCCTCTTCTCCACAGCCAGTCGCGAAAGGAACCCTCAGCCTAGCATAAGTTGGCTTGTGTGGGTCCAGAATTGGGCAGTTCTTGCAGAAGTCTGCGCAAAAGCAGTATCTTCAACACACACTCAAAATTATAGACATTTTGGAAAATATAATAGTAAAATATGCATAAAATCATGTTTATGTATGTTATTTACTTGATGTGCAAATTACATTGCTTGAATATATTGTCCTTAGTATCTTAATTTGGATTTGACTGTGTGTACTTTATATTTGCATATATTTTCATGATAATCAGACAAACTTATCAAATCGCTAATGCACTACACGTCTGAATGAAATGTTATTATTTGATCGGAATTAGAACCAAATAAATCTTATCACTAAGCACAGGATTATATAAAACAAGTTTTATTTTCTAGCACAGGCCATATAACTCCATCAGGCTTCACAGCCTGCAAACATGTGCTAAATAGAGATAGGTCCATAGATTTAGATAGCAAATAATAAGTGCATGACTTTATGACATTCCGCAGTCAGTTAACACACTTTAAGTGTGAGAAATGAGAACGAGGTGACATCAGTTGTAGTTTTTTTCTTTTTTGTTTACATGTTTTATATTTAAAAACACATTCGTTCTTGTTTTGTCACCTTTTAGGGATTTCTGACCAAAATTTTAGTACATTAAATGCATTGTCAAATCTTGAAGGCCCCAATTGTTATGCTGGAACATTTCCAGATAAATATAATTTACTTTTACAAACTCCTTCGCCAACAGTATTATTTTCCGTAGCTAAGTTATGTCTTTGTTGTAGTCCACTTTCTCTAGTTTCAGTGATTATCTTTTTATTGTAGGTAATGACAATGTAAGTTTAAAAGTTTTACATTCCCTTACTTTTTATTTTTCTTCTGAAGCTGATCTTCTGTTCAAAATTTGTCAATATCTAATTATTTTAGTTAATGGTTTGGTATATCAAAAGTTATGGTTTTTATCTTTATTTTTATATAAAAAAACTAATACATATATTGTTAATTTTATTGTAACGTTTTCATCCTCCATCATAATTTTCTTTTTGCGAACATAGTTCCAGCAACAGTCACCAAGGCAATTTTTTCGCCAATTGAAGTATATTTATCTAACATAATTTGTTTAGTTTCTTTTTGTAAACTTGTATCGGCTCCATGCTTGGATTATAAATCCTTGTATGCAACGCAGTGTGTTTTTCAGACCATCATTAAACTACTTATTCCTCTGTCTCCTCTTTACAATCGTTTGTCTAATTTTGTGAACGGACCACAATAACTATACCCAGGTAAATGCATTTACAGGTAAATTTAAATTACTTACTTCCCAATTAACTTTTTTCTTCCCATAATGCTCATAATTGCAAAACGAATGAGTAATTATATTTAATACTGTTATCATATATGGAATCACTTCGATGTTGTTAATTTTTACTTGACATATTTGCTATAATTATTATTCCCCGCATTTTCTACACTATGGATAAATGCAAGATCGTAAGGTAACGCTCTCACGTCATACATCAAGACATATTATTATGGTATATCACTGTATATTCAGAATTTTTAGTTGTATTTTGGGGTTGGAATACATTTTTAGGTGTATTTGGTTCAAATTTTGAATGTGGTTTTTTTAATATATTTTTTTCATATTTTGGTGTGATTATGTTAATGTACTTCCAAAATTTATTAGAATTTATTTGGTTCTTATATTTGCATTCCTGGAAAATAACATTTGTTGAAAAAAACAATTGTAACGTAATTGTTATAATCATCATCCACACATTATTTTCAAAGTTACTTCGTTTGTTTTCCGTTAGCAAATCAGAAATTATTTTAGTTAATTCGTACTCTTTATTTCTGACGAATAGTCTATTTTCAATATTTACTTTGGTGTCACCGATGTAAAAATTTTGTCCATTTCCTCTTAACACATATTTTATATTATTCACATTAATAAGTTTAAATGCTAGTTTTGTGAGCTTAGCGGTGGCATCTTTTCTTCGAATTCTTGCAATAATTTATTCAGATGTCCTCTTCCTCTTTAATTACGAGAGTTATAATCTGGGAATTATTCTCTTTCAATTGAAGTTTCCTTTGGAGTTGGTGTATAATCTAAACCTTTTAATGCCACTGGTATTTTTTATCATCTTCAGCTACTTATTTTTCCTTTATACCAATATTATGTATTTAATGGATTAAATGAAAGACTTCTTTTTTATTTATTTCATAATTAGCTTTGTGGGTTTTCTAATAATAAATTATCCTACCTTTGGTTTAGTAATTTTAATCTTAATATTGGATTTGACGGATGTTTCATTCTTTCCATTTTATTAAAAAAGGTTTACCATATAAATAAGTCACAGAAGTATTGAGAATTTTGACAGACGAACCTTTCCTCTGACAGATCAAACTAGGAGGAATTTATATGTTTATTAAAGTATAATATAAATGTATGGATTTAATTTACCTAATGATTCTGTTGTTAATAAATAATTTATTTTAACAAAGGGAGATGTTATTGGTAAAAATTCCAAAGAAGCTAATGAGACATCAAATTATTGGCAAATAATTGAATCTGTTGATAATCCCGGGACTAAATTCTGCAATGACGAATGCTTTATTGAGATCACCAGGGGAAAAATATTATTTAGAAATGAGTGGTGTTGATAATAAATTAAGGGTAAAATCAGTTTAAAAGGATAGAATGAATAAAATTATTTAGCCACTGAAATCCACACACTTCCACACACTTCTTTTACAATGCTAATTTGAGTATTTACAGTTTCCATTTATATTTTATTTTATGCTAGACATTTGATTATTCATATTTCCTTTCAAGCTATTGGCACTTGTACTCACTTGGCTACTTAGCTCTTCAATGAATGCTTCAAGTGCTCCCAGTTCAGCAAACATTTTCTTTTCTAGCATTCATTGCGGTAGTTTGACTAAACACCCATAATTTTGTAAAAATATTAAAATATTTAATTTTTATGTTACCAATATAGACAATTTGAAATTCACTGACTAACAACTTGTGGTATTACAGTAACAATAGACGTGATAATGTCGAACATATATAAGGTGTTCACAGGCTCTAAAATACTAAGTATGTTTTTTAAGATGTTTCAAATATGTACATCAATAATAATAATAATAATAATAATAATAATGCACATGTCAATGCTAATATCCGTCGGTAACAGGCCTTCTAAGGAGACCCTTACACATGCCTGCACTGACAAAACAGTTTTGTGGTCACCAAAAACTACTTTTTGGCGAACACAAAATTCTTTTGTTAATATAGATATCGCAAAATATTTTGTGGTGACAACAAAATTTTTTTGTCATTCCAATATTTAATGCTAACTACAAAATGACGTTTGTGGTCACCAATAAATTCAGTGCTAGTAGGCAATAATGTGTTCGTTATTCGCAGCGAAAATATTACAATGATAGCAGCAATACTGACTAGTGAAGCTCACAACGGTGTTTTGCGGTTGTGGCTTCTTGAAGGAAGGCATGGTCTAACAACAATTAGAGACTAATATTCAAAGTCGTCGTGAGTGGGATTTAAACTTCGGACCTCGCAACTACGAGCTCACTGCGGAACACTAATGGCGTGTTGCCCTTTACACTACCTAGCTCGACGTTTCAGCTCAGTCTTCAGCATGTATATAACAGACGTTTAATAAGTTGAATAAGTGGCACACACAAAACGGCTTGAATACTTCACATCATAGCAAGTTAATTGTCTGGAACCATTTACGTGTAACATTTACTTACTTGGAATAAAGGAATGATATGATGTGTTCATTAATTCGTAACTTGATACAAAGAACCGAACACAGACAAATATGGTGTCATGGACAGACAGAAGGTGACCACGTCGAATATGCCAGAGCGCATGCGCAGAACATAACGGATGTAATTTTTCAGTCGCAGCAAAATGTTTTGCTGTGGATAACATGCTGTCAAAAAAATATTTCGTGGAAGCCAATAAACATATTTTCAATAAACAAATATTTTTGTGAGCACTACATAGCTTCAGCACTTGTCAATCTACGTGTTACAGGGCACCACAATTTGTTTTTACGAACAGTAAAATTTCGCCTTGGAAAGCTACAACCGAACAGTTTTTGTAGCCACTAACAAATATTTTTTTCAGTGTGTCATCCACTAATTATGTCAATAAATCAGACCTAAAATACAATGCGATGATGGAACGCAAGAGTCGAGGAAACAAGAGTGCCCTGAGAAAATCCACGTCCAACTACCTCCACTGCGTTTCCTACGTGCAAAATTCGGAAATAATATTGCCAGGAAACCTATCTGAATCGCCATGCTGTTAACCCAGTACTAAAGCCACGTAACGCTTAGAAAATAAATAAAGCTTTGTGATTAAATTTTTTGGCTAACGTGACTGTAATGTATTTAATTTTGTTAATTTGTTGTCACTCTGGCTAGTAAGCTATGTGCAACACGTAGAAGTCGCGGGTGTTGTATAACTTTTACAGTAGATCCATTTTTCTCTCTGAGCTCTGCTATGAGTTTCACAGGAAAATGGTCGAGCCTATATGGAATCAACTTTTTTATATTTGTTCGTTGCTCTTGTTTCATAGGTCAGTAACATTTTCGAGAAATGTTCAGCAGGCAAGTGAAAAAAAAAATTAAATATATGTGTTGCAGTTAATATACTGACAGAGAATCATGTTTAATAACCAATTTTGAAAATGATATCCTTGCCTTCTCCTTATAAATAAAATATTTTTGCTCTTCGAATGGAAAATCAGGGGGAAAGTCTCGCAAATGTTCTCACGTTACTTAAATGAAAAAAATTATTTCGAGANCTCTTCGAATGGAAAATCAGGGGGAAAGTCTCGCAAATGTTCTCACGTTACTTAAATGAAAAAAATTATTTCGAGAAATATAATTGGGCCGTTATGTTTGTGAACTAGTAGGGACAGCGGATTTGATATAAGCATAACACCACACGTGTGAAAAATAATATCTGCGTATTGATCTTATTATATAAAATGATTGCTTTCTCAGTAATCCTAGCTAAATTGTACTCTGTGTTTACCTTCGTAGGCACTTCTTTTCCTCCTCATGGGTACGATATACAGCAGCGAGAAATCCAATTTAATGTCGATGGGTTTCGAGAAGTCCTTCTTACCAGGCTGAAACAATTTAATGCTTGGTNCAGCGAGAAATCCAATTTAATGTCGATGGGTTTCGAGAAGTCCTTCTTACCAGGCTGAAACAATTTAATGCTTGGCTGTACAGGCAAGACTTTATAGTTTGGTTTTATAACCTTATTTACTTCTATTGAATCAATAATTACTTAGTTAACAGTTTGTCTCCTTAGAAACAACACACCACTAAGGCCTGAAAATAGTAACAAGAATTAAAAATTCCATAACGTTAGTATGTATATAATATATTTAAAATGTTGTACTAACTACTTTTATTAGAATGAAACAAGAAATATTTACAAACACTGAAAATCATTGTTGTACTTTTTGCTATTCTTGTGAATTCGTTAAAATTTCTGGGAAGTGAACTTCGTAACGAAGATGTTTCCTGTCCCTTTCGTGTTTTGGATATGAGGTGCAAAATATAATGAGAAAGTTTCTACGAGACTGGTATATTAAAGGCTGATATTAACAGACAGTTCCACTATCTGGAGAGGAGTGTAGGCATGACCACAAGTGATGAGTTCTTCAGAGCTATGAGAGACAATCTTGGGAAAAAGAGGCAACACTAAACTAGGACTGTGCCAATTAAATAGTAATTCCAGTCATTTAGAATACTCCATTATTTGAAATTATTTTGACACGCAGCCTTCTGTAACAAAATACCACAACTTACAAGATGACTGTTAAGAGCATATTATTTTAGGTACTCATTTACAAAACATGAAATTGTTTTCAAAGAGGTATCGTCACCAAAGTCTGGCTTCAAAGAAAAANTTTTAGGTACTCATTTACAAAACATGAAATTGTTTTCAAAGAGGTATCGTCACCAAAGTCTGGCTTCAAAGAAAAATATACCACTACTTGTGTTATTGATCACTGCATGGATGAAAGAATCTTTATGTACAACAATAGGCACTTCCTTGAATTCTTATTCTCTGATAATTCCATCGTCTTCTGTTCACAGCTTGCCACCTTCATATGTCCTTCGCTATTCCACCACTTCACTCTCTATGAATCCTGTCCTCGATACCTTACTCATTCTGCCTCAGCCTTCTTTTCCTTCGTGATACTCTATGTTTCTGGGGCATGTTTTGCAAATGGGGTAGAGCGGCTATTTTGTCGATGAAGACGACGGAAACGAGAAACAGTGTAANTTCTGGGGCATGTTTTGCAAATGGGGTAGAGCGGCTATTTTGTCGATGAAGACGACGGAAACGAGAAACAGTGTAAAAATCTCAGATGTGAAGCTTATAAAATTATACAAAAAGAAGCTAAATAAATTATGGAAGTTATAGAAACTCCAAAGGGTAAGGAAAAAAAAGCATCTGCATTTGTTTCTGGAAGTACGTTTAATAAAAGAAATTTAGGTTCGTGAATTAAAATTCGTTATTTTTTTGTTTTCTAAAAGTATTAGTCATTCAATTTGGAATCTCTCAAAATCCTAAGAAAATAATACTTCTATAAACTTTTTATACATAAATGAATATAAAAATGATAACTTTTGATATTCCAATCAATTAACTTAAAGAATTGGAAATCAGTAAATAATTGACAAAAGATCAAATTGAAAAGAAGAATAAAAATTTTAAGAAGGAAAACGGTTTTATTAACGTTATAATTACGTGTAATTAAGAAATTATTGAAAGGAAAAACTGGTTCTGGTTTAAAAACTGGTGGATTATACCAATTGTATTGGCAGTTTTAGATGATCTTGTTTGATTAGCTGGAGACGCAAGCGCCATATATAATTATGTTCAACAAACTAGAAAAAGTAAGAAAGAATTAGAAGAACAACATATTTTTCCGGTTGAAAACCAAATTGGTGAAGTATCTGTAGCAAAAAAAAAGAGGACGACCCAAAAAAAATTTCAAATAATTCCATTGCCGAATATCGATATCAAAAATTATGTAATAAAATTAAAGATAAAAACTGTAGAGACGTTCATATAATTGATGAATTACCAAATAAAATCTGTACAAATAAATGTACAGTGTACATTTAGATATATCTGCAAATCCTGGTACTCAAATGGTTTGTTGTTACAAAATTAGTAATGATTGTTATTTCGATTCATTTGGTAGAAATATTCTTACATAATTTATTATTTATTTCGTAGATAACCATACATATTATAATGATGATATAATAGAAAATTTTGTTTCGGTTATCTGTGGTCATTTATGGTAGATAGAAATAGATTTATTTTCAAAAGAATACAGTCTCTCTAATATAATTTCTCTATTATTAAAAGCCAGATTTATTCGGGAAGCCATTACTCAGCTTTTGGAATAAGTACTTTAAAATTGATGACATAATAAAATCTACGTATAGTTATCATATATTTTTTTCAATAAGTTATAAATTAAAAATTTGATGATTTAGATCAAAGATTTAAACATTATCATAAAAATCAGAATAACGAATTTAATGTAAAATTTTATAATTTAAACTATATTATTATATGTGATGCTATTAAAGCTATATTAAGCCAATTTCATTCTAGCATACTAAATCTAGTTTGACTAAATATGTTAAAAGCGAAAATTGTAATCAATTTAAAAATGATCTTGCTTTGAAATCTGAGTCACGTGATAATATTAAAAATGGTAATTTTGGTAATTTAAAAATGACATATCTTTTAAATAACTGAACTAACAAATCTTAATCAATCTCTTAAAAATTTATATTTTAAATATAATTTGTTATTTATTTGAAAACTATGCAGCTTTGAAATCTCAATTAAATGATTACATTAAAAATAAAAAGTTTAAGGACCAATATGAGTAAATTAATAATCTGCTTGAAGAAATAAAAAATGAACAAAAAGATTTAAAATATTCTATATTTACATATAAAATATTCAATTAATTGCATAAAAAAGAAAAGTTCATAATGAATTAGAACAAATAAAAAATTAAACATAACAAATGCATGCCTTTTTTATGAATGTAAATTATTTAGTAAGGAATAAGTTGAGCGAAATAGAAAGTATAATTGCAGTGCTCGAGAATAATTACAACTCGAAAAATTTATATTATCACAGTTGATATTTATAGTGATTCATCAATTTACAAACAACTATTAAATAATATGAATTTTGGTTAATAAAACAAGAGATAAAGAAACATCGCTAATCCAAATGTCCATGCCACGTCGCCTTGCGGCACTTCTGCGTGCTCGCGGGGGCCCTACACGACATTAGGCAGGTGTACCAGTTTTTTTCGCTCTTCAGTCCATAAGTTCACTCCTATCAAGTGCCCTCAGTGTGCTCGTCTGATAAATAAATAACATGTTGATTGATGACCGATCTTGAGAAAAATAAAAAAAAACTGATTTCAAAAGATAGATGGGAAAAAATTTATTTAGTGAGGTATTTTTTTTTAAATCAAAAGTTATTTATTTAAGGGAAAATCTAATGAGAGCTAATTTCAATTGTGTCTTATATAATATGTCGTGTATCACAAGCGTTTTATAATTGTACCTTATTTCTTGTTAAATTTAAAGTTTCTTAACTTTTTCTATAATTTATAATATTTTATGTACAATGAATATGAATAAAAACAGGGAGAATAAATAGTTCTCATGCAAAATGTTACTGCACAGAGTGCGCAGGATTGCGGTGCGCTGTCCCTTTGGTGTAATTTTCTAGTTTTAGTTCAGTTTTGTTCGCATGAGGCGGAAGAATATCCTTGCTGTAGAACTTAAGCCGTCAAGGCGTTAGAAAAGTCGGAATTAATCGTGAAAAAACTGGTCTTTCAGAAAAAAATATGTATTAGAACAAAAAGAGCATTTTAATTCGATTTCTCTCTCTCTCACNAAAAACTGGTCTTTCAGAAAAAAATATGTATTAGAACAAAAAGAGCATTTTAATTCGATTTCTCTCTCTCTCACTCTCACGCAAAAGCACACACTCATATTAATTTACGTCTACATGTATTTATAAATATATATTTACACAACCTTTGTCTTTAGTATGACATTCACTTCAGCAAAATTTATAGAATATGGGAATGTGTTCGTACGTTATGTAATGTTTACCCACCTATGAATAGTTAAGATATGGTATTTGTGCTGAAGTAATTTTTATTTCAATATTTATGTCAATAAATATTTTGTTCATATTGTTTGAAAACGGAAGTCTACTCTTTCGAAGAACGTTTCTACAGCAAATAAAATTGCGATTGAAAAATATCCAGTTTTACTTTTTTTTTCTCATAATTAATAAAACTTAAATGTTTATGACGATCACGAACGTAAATTTTATAAAGTTCTCAGCACAATAAGCTGTTCATTTAATAAAGTAATTTTTTTTTATTACAAAATGTTTCCCTTTGAATTTTTTTCTTTGAATAATTACTTTAAGATTATTATTATATACATTACATTAAAGGGTTTATTTGATAAGCCATGTACATGAAAGTAGCAGTCATAATGTGACTTTAAAATGTCGTTTTAGATCAATTTACAAATTCTTTCGTTTTGAATGTTAAGCTCTGTGATTAGTTTTTTTTTTTTTAATTGCAATACGATATATAAAAATGAATTCCGAGATCAGGTTGTGAACCTGTGAAGCCCGGATTATTTATTGGTGATTCACGATGAGCGTAGAATTACGCTACCGAAGATAACCGAAGTGGGCTTCAGACCTGTAGAGAGGCGACACTCTCGGATCGGCCGACGGTACGTGCACACGTGTGACCACACCCACTGTCAGTCACTCGTACATGCACATGCATAAAGCAATACATACCATATCAATAAATGTATACAGTGTGTATTTCAAAAAAGAGAATCAATAATCTAATACAACAAGCACTTCAGGATTATTTATAAGTTTAATTTAAAGTATTTTTGTCTACAACATGTGAAACACCGCTGAGTAAGGACATAATGTTATNGATTATTTATAAGTTTAATTTAAAGTATTTTTGTCTACAACATGTGAAACACCGCTGAGTAAGGACATAATGTTATGTTCACATGAACGTATTTCATTCTGAACATTCTGAGTCCGAGCGTGCCTTAAGTATTGCTCTCCCACGTCTGCATTACCTTTAAGTTGATGGTGAAGTTCTTGCAACTGGAGATGCCGTTGTATACGGTGATATCTTCAGATAGCTTTGTGGTCTCGTTGTTGGCATCACTGGAGAAGTATGCTGTCGATTGGACGGTTTCCACCACCAGTTCACAGTGTACGTCTGTCAACACAAAGTCCGCCAGTTACACAACGTCCACGTCACATCGTTTTCTTGTTTCGAACACGACAGTGATTTTCGGAAAATCATTCGCAACCCTCAGATTCTTGAAATTGTTCTACAAAATCAATAGCGTGACTTCCAGTAATTATAAAAATTGAAAAAAATATATACAGAAACCAATCTAAATCTATGGAATCATTACAAGAATAGCATTTGCAACACATTTTATCTTAATTTTGAAACGTATAAATTTTTTTTTTAATAACAGCGTAAACTGAAAAATTTCAAACAATAATAATTTTTTGTAATAAAATCTTTATACGTATGTTATTCTACTTCTTAATTAATATAAATATTAAATGCATCAATTATTTTTTAACATTAAAGTGTTTATTTTGATCAATTATTGACATTTAGGTTGCAATTGAAAGTTATTCGTTAATTGATTTTCTTAACAAACAGTAATATGTAATAAAATACTATCAAACAACAATTTTAAGAAATGAAATCACCTTAGACCAAATTATTTCTATAGCCATTCGCTCTAGCTGTTAGTTGAAATATTTGCATTTCTTCTCTTATTTAGGTATTGAATAAATTTTTAAAATAATCAAATATTTGATATTTTTATAAAAATTTTGACCTCGGGTATTAAAGTAAAAACACTTTAAAATAATTGAGTTTTGATCTCGCACATGATCAATTAATTCCGACTTTTATAGCAACATCAACAGTTTCAAAACTGTTAGAAAAAGATTTCATTATCAAAGTATTTACTTAAATAACAGTTTAGACCAAAGTTGAATTTTATGTTTGAATAAAAATATGTTAATCAATTATTAAATATTAACTAGTATGGTTGATTTTACACTTAACTGGCATGGTATGGGTCAGAATGAACCTAATGATTTTTCATTTTTTGCAACACTAATTTCCTAAATATGAAACGAAATACATTTTGTAATTATGTATTATTTAATCTGAAACACGGAAACAAGACAACAAAAAAACATGAGCTATGTAAGGGAATAACCCACATAAAACTAGTAAATGGGAAATTATGTCAGGTGTAGTAATGTTTTTCATATACACTGAAAAGCCAAAAAAACAGGTACACCTGCCTAATATCGTGTAGGGCCCCTGCGAGCACGCAGAAGTGCCGCAAGACGACGTGGCATGGACTCGACTAATGTCTGAAGGTATGCAGGAGGCAATCCACACCATGAATACTGCAGGGCAGTCCACAAATCCATAGGAGTGCGAGGCGGTGGAGATCTCTTCTGAACAGCACGTTGCAAGGCATCCCAGATATGCTCAATAATGTTCATGTCTGGTGATTTAGGTGGCCAATGGAAGTGTCTAAAGTCAGAAGAGTGTTCCTGGAGCCACTCGGTAGCAACTCTCGACGTGTGGGGTGTCGCATTGTCCTGCTGGAATTGTCCACGTCCGTCGGAATGCACAATGGACATGAATGGGTGCAGGTGATCGGACAGGATGCTTACGTATCTGTCACCTGTCAGAGTCGTATCTAGACGTATCAGGGGTCCCATTTCACGCCAACTGCACACGCCCCATACCATGACAGAGCCTCCACCAGCTTGAACAGTCCCCTGTTGACATGTAGGGTCCATGGATTCATGAGGATGTCTCCATACCCGTACACGTCCATCCGCCCGATACAATTGGAAACGAGACTCGTCAGACCAGGCAACGTGTTTCCAGTCATCAACAGTCCAATGGCGGTGTTGGCGGGCCCAGGCGAGGCGTAAAGCGTTGTGGCGTGCAGTCAACAGCGGTAAACGAGTGGGCCTTCGGCTCCGAAAGCCCATATGAATGATGGTCCGTTGAATAGTTCGCACGCTGGCACTTGTTGATGCCCGTGCATTGAAATCTGTGCCAATTTGAGAAAGGGTTGCACGTCTGTCACGTTTAATGATTCTCGTAAGTCGTCGTTTGTCCCGTTCGTTCACGATCTTTTTCCGGCAGCAGTGATGTTGAAGATATCATGTTTTTTTACCGGATTCCCGATGTTCACGGTACACTCGTGAAATGGTCGTACGCGAAAATCCAAATTTTATCGCTACCTCGTAAATGCTATGTCCCATCTCTCGTGCGCCGACTATAACACCACCTTCAAAATCACTTAAATCTTGATAACCTGCCATTGTAGCAGCAGTAACCAATCTAGCAACTGTGCCAGACGCTTTTTGTCTTATATAGGCGTTGCCGACCCCATCGCGTTACTCTGATTGGTTCCATACCTCTGTTATTTGCATACGCACGCCTATACCAGTTTGTGTGGCTCTCCAGTGCATTTATAGGATTTAAGTATTTCTTCCGTGTGATTTAATTTAAATTTTTTTATCTATTCATTAAAGTTAAATTAAATAATACATATCTTTACACATCCATTAATATTAAAACATTTATTACAACTATTTATGAATTATTTCCCTGTTCTTCGTGTCATTGGTACCAAAAATATTCATCAATATTATTGAGACTATTTTAAAATATTTTCAAAACTACTAAACGTATAATATCCAAGTAATTTCATAAAGTTTCGGATTTCGTCATAACGAAAAACTACATTGTTATATCTGATATTTATTTTTTTTAGTAAAATTGGTATTAAATGTTATAATACAGAAAATCGTTATTTTTTTAATAACGAACTTGATTAGCACCAGTACTTCTAATCAATCTACAACAGTCTATATATATATATATATGTGTGTGTGTGTGTGTGTGTGTGTGTGTGTGTAACAAAACAAACATTTTAAATTAATGATTAAATAAGGCAATAAAACCATTTTAATATTGTTGTTATTCTTTTTCTATTGTTTTATTCTACATTTAGTTTGATTTATATCTAACTCTAAAAGTTGAAAATTAAGTCATATTATATTTTTATCTCTACAACAAATACTAATCAGAAGATACAAAATTGAATGATTTATTACTTTCAACATTATACTTTTTTAGTTGTAGTTTAATAACAGCGATGACTATAAGCAAATAGTGTATTTTCATATTCCAGTCTTAAGTTTTTTTTTGTAAACATTGGTGCAGAAACAATATCAGAAGAATATTTCTCAACCAATTTGTGTATTTATTTTATGCATATATAAAGAATTGTATATATATAATTATGTGTATATTACCCCTGGCGAAGTGAAGAGTGATTAATTAGCTATACTTCATTGCTGCAAATGCAGCCAAGTAAACCACGCTATCTAAAACATTATCATAAGTGAACAACTACAGATTTATTCACATAGTTCCAAACTTTTTGCATTTCATCCTGGTTACATTGCAGTAGAATGGAATAATTAATTAATTTGGGAGTCAATACTTGGTGTATTGTATCATGTGTGTGCTCAGAGATAAAGAAGCAAGTTTCAAATAAATAATTAGTAACGGAAAGTACATCCTATTTTCTGTGTAATAACATTAAATAGAGTCCCAAACTGACAACGTACTATTGTATAGTGTATTTATAAACCACTTCAAAAGTAACATAACATCTTATATNTAGAGTCCCAAACTGACAACGTACTATTGTATAGTGTATTTATAAACCACTTCAAAAGTAACATAACATCTTATAAATTTCAAATTGTGGTTAATCTTAATTTGTTAATGATTAATGAAATAACGAAAGATTCTTTGGAAGCATGCGTGTACGTCCTAAATGCCAGGGTGCATCATTTATATGCAGTACTAATNAAATAACGAAAGATTCTTTGGAAGCATGCGTGTACGTCCTAAATGCCAGGGTGCATCATTTATATGCAGTACTAATTAAGGAGGCGTGGTTTTGGGAACATTGGTACTCCAGAACATTGTTTACGAATTCAATGATATGCTGGTTATAATATAAATATTCTTCTGATATAGGTAAATTGTCATTAATAAATTAGGATAGTGATTTAAATAATTTAATATGAGGTAAATACGGTAATTAAAATAAAATAAATATTGTATAAATATCCTAAAATTCCGTAAAATTTTACTTAACAGCTGTTTTTACAGAAAAAAATTCTACTAGGTTCAACTGTGTTAAATTGTACTATGAGATGTTTGTTTAGTTGTACTAAATTTTATATTCCAATGTTTGTAGTTGGTTTTCAAACAATTAACATTTACATTATACTTGTCTAAACATCGTAATTAATTAATTATTTTTAATAAAGTTAAGGCTCGTTATATACTTTGATGGAAGAATTTTGCTTTTCTTATGAAGGTGTTCTTAATAAATCTAACGTAATCACTATTGCTCAGGCCCCTGTAAATGTTTACTCGTAAAATAGTTAAATTTCTATTGTGGAAGAAATAGGGCTGTTTCGTAAATTGCATTGTACGATTGATGATATGTATATTCATGCATATGCGTCAATAAATTTTGTTGGACCTAAGTACGTTCAGTAGTTGTCATTTTATTATGCTTCTTATTGCTAATCATAATTCTACAGAGAAGCGACATAATTCTTTATCTCCTCTTTGTGTAACAACTAACAACTACTCATGAGTTTGTGAGATAATTACAACAAACTGATTTTATTATCGGTACTGATTTGGAGGTAAATCTTGTGAGCATGCGCATGAGGTTCCCAACAATATGAGATTCTCCCAGCGTAACCTTCTGCAGTATGTATACAGCATACCACAAGAATATATACTTAGGCGACAAAAGTCATTGGATACCTCCTAATATCGTGTCGGACCTCTTTTTGCCCAGCGAAGTGCAGCAACTCGACGTGCCATGGACTCAACAAGTCGTTGGAAGTCCCCGGCAGAAATATTGAGCCATGCTGCCTCTATAGACGTCCATAATTGCGAAAGTGTTGCCGGTGCAGGAATTTGTACAAGAACTGATTTCTCGATTATGTCCCATAAATGTTCGATGGGATTCATGTCGGGCGATCTTGGTGGCCAAATCATTCGCTGGAATTGTACAGAATGTTCTTCAAACCAATCGCGAACAGTTGTCATCAATAAAAAATGCCATTGTGGTTTGGGTACATGAAGTCCATGAATGGCTGCAAGTGGTCTCCAAGTAGCTGAACATAACCCTTTCCAGTCAATGATCGGTTCAGTTGGACCAGAGAACCCATTCCATTCCATGTAAAAACAGCCCACGCCATTATGGAGCCACCACCAGCTTGCACAGTTCCTTGTTGACCACTTGGGTCCATGGATTCGAGGGGTCTGCGCCACACTCGCACCCTACCATCAGCTCTTACCAACTCAAATCGGGACACATCTGACCAAGCCACAGTTTTCCAGTCGTCTAGGGTCCAATCGATATGGTCACGAGCCCAGGAGAGGCGCTGCAGGCGATGTCGTGCTGTTAGTAAGGGCACTCAAGTCGGTCTTCTGCTGGCATAGCCCAGTACAGCCAAAGTTCGCCAAACTGTCCTAACGGACACGTTCGTCGTATGTCATATATTGATTCCTGCGGTTATTTCACATAATGTAGCTTGTCTGTTAACACTGACCATTCTGCACACACGTCGTTGGTCTCGGTCATTAAGTGCAGGCGGTCGGCCACTGCGTTGTCCATGGTGGGAGGTTATGCCTGAAATTAGGTATTCTCGGCACACTCTTGACACTGTGGATCTCGGAATGTTGAATTCCCTAACCATTTCCGAAATGGAATGTCCCATGCGTCTAGCTCCAACTACCATTCCGCGTTCAAAGTCTGTTAATTCCCGTCGTGCGGCCATAATCACGTCAGAAACCTTTTCACATGAATCACTTGACTACAAATGAAAGCCCAACCAATGCACTGCCCATTTATACATTTTGTACACGATACTACTGCCATCTGTATATTTGCATATTGCTATCCCATTACTTTTGTCACCTCTGTGTGAAAGGCTGTCTTTCCAGTCCAGACAATGATGTTACACAGCCCACGAACATGTGAATTGTTCTAAGTTATATTTGTTCAGATATGCATAGTCACAAATGTATCGTGTGAATGGTACAGGCTAGCAAGGTTTTATTTAGTACCGATATTATTTTATTTTTAGGACACTTCATTCCACTTGCACTGATATAACGTGAATAAGGTTGACTGTATTTCTGAAACAGTGGTGGATACACTGAACGGTACAATGTGAAAAATGTAGTTCAAAGTGGCTACCACTGACTTCTCCACCTAACAGCCACTTCCCCTGACGATGTCCTCTTTTATGCACTGGAAGATATTTGTTTGTTTTCCGTTTAATGCAGCTTCTGTGACTATTCTTCCTACAAGACTTCCGTCAGACTTATCGGGCAAAACCAAGTTCTCCTTGCTACCCCAGTGTGAAAGTCAAGCAACACGAGGTTCGCTGATCGAAGAGGCCATGACACTGGCCCACAACATTCAATCCAACTGTTGCCAATGATGTTATGATAATGAAATTACAATCTAAGATTTTCACATGTTCATAATTGTGAATAAGCATCAGAATAGCTTTTGAGGTTGGCAGGTCATATATTGTAATCAATATTAAAATTGCCAAATATTCCATGCCATGAAATTTAAACCAAAATNTGAGGTTGGCAGGTCATATATTGTAATCAATATTAAAATTGCCAAATATTCCATGCCATGAAATTTAAACCAAAATCTATATAAGGAAATTTTGCTTGTCATGGCGTGTTGATTGACGAGGCTCCATACATGATTGTCAAATTGAAGNAAAATCTATATAAGGAAATTTTGCTTGTCATGGCGTGTTGATTGACGAGGCTCCATACATGATTGTCAAATTGAAGAAACTATCCATTGTGAGCATGACCTCATCAGTGAACAGGGTATAGCATTTGAAATAAGAGTTTACAACAGTTTGTTCAAGAAGACACTAACAATAGTAATCTCATTTAGGGTAGTCTGCTGTGAGTAGCATATGTTGGTGATGGGATACAGGTGCACATAGAGAACACATAATAGTGTTACAATTTTCTCAAAAGTCAGTGAGCTAAACTAGTTTCGTTAACGGATGGAGGTTTTAATTATATAAAAGAGTTAATGATAATTTCCTAATTTTATTTACAAGAACCATAAACTAATATGTCGCATGATGTATACTATTAATGAATTCAATCAGTACAATTTACAATTACCTCAAAGCAATTAATCTATTTAATTAACTAAAATCAGTCATAAGACAGGGTGTCAAAACCTACAGAATTACTTTATAAATTATATGTNTAATCTATTTAATTAACTAAAATCAGTCATAAGACAGGGTGTCAAAACCTACAGAATTACTTTATAAATTATATGTCCATATTTGATAGTTCCAATATTTACATAAAAACCGTATCACATGTTCATACACTCCCAACTCAGTTTAGTCTATGTCCCACCATGTTATAGAGTTCTCCGAGCGCCCTCATGCAGAGTAGCCTTCACTCGTCGGGTTTTACCCTCTCATCCGCTCAGACCACAAACACCTCACTAGATGTCGTCTCGCAATCTCCCGTCATCGTCCGTCCTCTTCACCGATGTCTCTCGCCGCACTCGACTTCGTCTGGGTTACTACACTCAGCAAGANTCCATATTTTATAGTTCCAATATTTACATAAAAACCGTATCACATGTTCATACACTCCCAACTCAGTTTAGTCTAGGTCCCACCATGTTATAGAGTTCTCCGAGCGCCCTCATGCAGAGTAGCCTTCACTCGTCGGGTTTTACCCTCTCATCCGCTCAGACCACAAACACCTCACTAGATGTCGTCTCGCAATATCCCGTCATCGTCCGTCCTCTTCACCGATGTCTCTCGCCGCACTCGACTTCGTCTGGGTTACTACACTCAGCAAGAGACTTCTCCCAACAGACTCCTGACCCTTGGACCGCTGCAATATGTATAGTGTCGTAGGCCATCGCCCAGAAATTTCTCTAAATGCCATGTTGTGCTGAGGCTCCTAGCCCAGAATATTCTTGCGCACTCTCTGAACTCGTCGGCTTATTCAGCAGGTGGAAGGAAGGACTGCGATGCCTGAAGGAGCCAGGGGATATGATGGAGCAGACCACCTGGGGTGAAGACGAGGGTCGACGGTGGTCAACCCTCCCACAGCACTGGCCTGCGTGTAACGGGAGCTCGTGTGCTATTCGAGAACTCACGTGCGTAACACTGCCCCCTCCTTAAGCCTGTTCATCACGAATACACTCTCCAACACTTGGACCTTCGTACAGCACCAATCAGTGTATGTGGAAAACCTTAGGCTTCACCCAAGAGCCCTGTCGACAATTCCAGTAGACCACAACATTTATCTGTTTCAGGATCCTTTCTAGGCCTTCCCAACATTTCTGTATCTTCGGGCAATATCCCTTCTTCTTTTGAGTGTTGTACAACCACACCAGCTGTTCTTCTTGAAAAGTCGCTTCAAGCATTATTTGTTTTCATTCTCTCACTATTAATTTTAAGGTGCTTCGGGCCAACTCATGATTATCGACTAACTTTTGATGTAGTTTAATGGCATATTCTCGGGTGGCTGCTTTTTTTTCCACTAGACGTCCGAACAGCAGGTCAACAGGAATTCGGAGCTCTCTCCCAAAGAGCATCCTTGAAGGTTGATACCTCCCTATTGCTATGGCATATAGTAGGTATGGAATCTGCTCTCGGCATAAGGCGCCAGCCCTTGATGCTAGCCCCCCGTGTTAGGGCGTAGGAATATGTCGACACTATTGTCTCTAGGTGCAATTTACCAAATAAATTCACCTTGTTTTCAAGTTACCTTAAGTCAGTTTTATTTATGCTTAACAGGGTCACTTCTACAGGAACACACGAGACAACTCTCCCCTCCCCTTTTGCTACGTAGGCTATGTATGGCTCGACGTGGCGATTTGCATCGTTGGGGGAGCAAGATTCTTCACACTTCCTGTATGGCTTTACTTATCTGACTTGAGGCACTGGTCTTCTCTCGGCCGGCGACCTCTGGACCACTTCGTCACTCTGTAGGCAGACTGGGACGTCTGGGCTGCGACAGGTCCTCCCGGTTGGCATCTCGACGCCTCCTCTAGTATCGGCTCCACACTGCTCGATTGACGACGGCCGACTGCCGTTGGCGTCTCGTCCCAGATTCACTCCGCACTCCTCAATTCCCATCGGCCGACTGCCCCGTTCCTCCCGTTTCCTCGTGGTTTTGTATGCTCGTTCGCCATATCAAACTCGCCTCCTCTCTGCATGTGGCTGTGCTGACTGCCGCGTCCCCCTGAGTCGTAAAACACGTGTCCGATGTTCCTGTGATCCGCACTTTGGCCCAGCAGGCCCAGCGTCACCCCTTTATTCTGGCATGGAAGTTTATTGTTCTGTTCTGCACGTGCTGGAACACTTGGGTGGCCTCTTGGTTCGGCATACATGTTCCTTCCGCTGTCCCCGGATATCGTGTCGCTATTATTCCTGCCCGCTCGCCAAAAGCTCTCATTTTTTATTGCGGTAGCCAGCCTGGGACAGACACAGCCGATGGTGTGAGCTCGGCGTCCCTTGGCAGCTGCAAACGCAGCTGTGCCCGCGCATGTGTGTCTTCCGTTGCCTCCGGATATCGTCTGCATGTGCAGGAACATTTGGTAGCACACCTTGCGGCTGCGAGGCATAGCTGCGCCTTCCTGGCATCATTCTTCCAGCACGTCCGCAAAACCCTTAGGATTTATTGCGGTCGTCCGCCTGTGAGTTTCGCCAGAGTGTGTCTTCTGACGAATAAACTGTCTTTAGGGACGCGGGACGCGTCAAGGTGTTACCCATGTCGACTCGTGGACTACCGAACGATATGCTAGGAGAAATACGGGTGCCTTGGAGTCCCAATTTTTCTGGTTTTCTTCTGCGAAGATCGTCAGATACTGTTCCAGGGTACGATTTCGCATATGGATCATCCCATCCGACTAAGGGTGTTTTGCTGTGGTGCGAGTTTTCTTCATTCCTAAAATCCTTGTTACCTTTTGAAAAATAGTTGCCTCAAAATTTCGTCCTTGATCAGAATGAAGATCAAGTGGCATTCCAAATCTAAAGAAAACATGCTTTACAAGTACATCAGTTACCATACNATCTAAAGAAAACATGCTCTACAAGTACATCAGTTACCATGCCATCCTCTTGCTTTGGCACCAGTATGACCTCGGCCCACTTTGTGAAATAGTATTGCTACCAGAAGGTACCGATTCCTCCTCTCAGTGACTGGTAGTGGTCCGATAATGTCCACTGCTATCCTCTCAAATGGGACTCCAACAGTATATTTCTTAATGGGACCTCATCCCTTAACCCTTGGACCTTTTCTCGCGGTACATTCATCTCACAGACAGCACACTTTGGTAGGACCAATTGTAAATTACTTCCTTTTTACCATTATTACTTCCGCAGTTCTTGTAAAGCACGCCTGTCTTTAGAAGAAGGGAATTCCACTATGGTCTAAATGCTTTGACTGCCATGCCTAGGCTGGATATCACCTCCTATCTTGGTCGATTCCCGACTTCATTCCACTCCATTATTGGAAGAAAAGTGGGTTCACTTAGTTGATCATTTCTTATGTTCTTATCGTCACATGTAGGTGACCCATCGCAAGATACAGGGCTTTGAATTCTTGTCCTCCTTGCATTCCATTATACATGGCCCTCTTCCTCCTGGCGTTCACAATAACGACAGAATGGTTTGCATGGTCTCCTGGAAAGTGCATCTGCATTGCTTTGAAGGCGTCCAGACCTGGGATGTATTTTTAAGTCATATTCTTGCAGGTGCTGTATTTACCGGGCTATTTGACCTTCGGGGTTATTGGAAATTAGCAGCCATCATAATTATTTATGATCAGTTCTTAAGATGAAGTGTCTCCATAAAGATACAAGTGAAAATGTGCAATTGCCTTCACCACTGCCAGAATCTCCTCGTTGTCTCACAGTAATTACTCTCGGGTTTGTGCAGTATCTTACTGAAGTATTCCAATGGCCTCTCCTTTCCATCCTGAATCTGAGATATCACAACCCCGATACCTACATCACTAGCACCAGTATCCAGAATGAATTCACC
Source organism: Clitarchus hookeri (assembly GCA_002778355.1). Taxonomy (NCBI): domain Eukaryota; kingdom Metazoa; phylum Arthropoda; class Insecta; order Phasmatodea; family Phasmatidae; genus Clitarchus; species Clitarchus hookeri. The sequence goes on from NQII01004017.1 coordinate 23,347, forward strand.
CACTCTACTCGGGAAGCCCAGTACTGTGGTAGATAACAGAATTTCCTTTAGTCTATTAAACGCAATTTCCCACTCCAGGGTTCAATAAAATTATATTTTTGCCTCAGTCAATTCATGCAGAGGCTTGGCGATCGTGGCGAAACCGGGTACAAATCGATGGCAGTAAGCACACAAGCCCAGGAAACTTCGCATTTTAATTTTATCATTGGTAGAAGCCAATCTCTTATTACTCTGGCCTTCTCAGAGTCTTTGCAATCCCATGGGCCAACACATGACCCAAGAAAATAATTTCCTTTTGGAAAAGGTGGTATTTCATAGGAACTAATTTCAGGTTGGCTGCAGCAACATTCTGAAACATAGAGTTTAGGCATGTCAGATGCCCGTCAAGTGTTCTTCCTGTGACAACAATATCATCTAGGTACACCTGTCTAATGTCTAAGTGCAGAACTTTCTGAATCAGTTATTTTAAGGTGGCAGAGGCATTACATAACCCAAAGGGCATAACCTTGGATTGCCAGATTCCTTTCTTTTGGACACAAAATATAGTATTTTATATTTCTTCCAGGGCCACCTCGCACTGCCAAAACCCACTCTTCATGTCTAAAGTAGAAAACCACTGTGAACCTGCATAGCTATTCAGTGTCGTCTAACCTACGGAGTGGGTAAGAATCTTTCTGGGTCACATTATTAAGTTGGTAATAATCAACACAAAATCTAATAGAGCCATATTTCTTGTTAACAAGCAAACTGGGAGAAGACCATGGACTAGCTGATGTCTTTGTCTAAATCCCTTATCTCGTTCAAAATATCATAAAATACCTCATGTGAAGCTAGTAGTACACCTTGGTGGCTGCTTTGTGGGTCTGGCATCCCCTGTGTCGATGTAACGGCATATAACATTAGTTCGGCCAAGGTCATTATGATTACAGGAGAAAGCAACTCTATTTCTTTACAGTAATTCTGAGGCAGCCTTCTCTTGTCACCAGTTAAGGTTTTCTCTTGTTCGTATCAGCAGTACTCTTAGAGCATCTGGTAGAGGACACTTGGTATTTTGTAGGATCGAAGATTCTGGAACATTTGAAGGTACCTGTGACACCTGCTTGAAAACCCCCATAGTGGTCCGCTCCTCAAGATGGATAGCTCGGTCAGATAAATTAATCAACCTTACTGGCAAACTGTCCGATTTTTAATAAATCCAAGTCCTTGCTACAATCACACCATCTGGTAAAATGCTACATTTCTGGACTGGTTCGGTTATGCCCAACTGCCTAACAAATTTTCCCTGGCATCTGCCTGGAATAACAATTTCACTAGAAGCAAGGAGCACAGTCGTCTGATTACACACTACTGGGCAACTCATTGGCGAAGATAAATCTCGTCATGTTGACATTACCAACTCGGTATTACTGGCCCGTAACACCCCCAGTCGAGTATCGATACAGCACTCCAGATTACGTAGTACATCAAGACCCAAAATGCATTCATCCTCTATTTCTACCATGTGAATATCATGTATTATGTTAAGATTACCGAACTGTAAGAGTAGCCTCCTCGTGCCTCCGACTGGTGTGAACTCGCCCATTACTGTAGTTGAATAGCAGTGATCCATGCTCTTATCGGATGATCGCTGGGAGGAAGGCTCGATAATGTCCAGTCTTACCACCAGTATAGTCGCCCCTGCTTCAACGACCATCTGACAAGATACACCATCTAGGCTCCCATCCACCAATATGTCATCAAAGTCATGTTTCATTGAATTTACTTGCAAAAACATCGGGCCCTTTCTTCCAGCAATCACCAAACTTTGCCCCTCAAGACCGGTATTTACAAGTTTCCCGGATGTGTTGCACTCTCACCTGCCTCTCGCTGCCTCTTTCCTGATTCTTGCTCCTGTTGTAGCTGCTGGGAACAGTTAGCTCTGAGGTGCCTCGGCTGTCCACATGGCCAACATATAGACAATTTAGGTGGCGTCAGCGAAATCTCCATAGTAAAGAACCTTGAAGCTATTGGTCGCCTGCAATTCCTTCAGCGCCCTCTTGATGCTGTCGTCCTCACTGCCTGCACTGGAAGACGGGGCACTGATGCTTGCCTTGCTGACTCCACCTCCAGTGCTCGGAATGCACCCTGCAAAGTACGAGGCGCAGCCAGACGTACAGCTTGCCGCACCTCGGTATCAGCGATAGCATTCACGAAGAATCCGACGGTGACTACATCTCGGACCTCCTCAGAGCACCCCTAGAGAAACAAGTGTCCCAATGTCTTGCACGACTTCAGTAGTCCCCTGGTTGCTGGATACGGCTTTGCAATTGGGCATGGTGGGCGTGTCGCAGGTATCGGTCGCCGAACGTAATCTCCAAAGCCGACACCAATGCGGAGTATTGCAGCAGATATCGTTCTAGCAGCGACTACGGCATGCTTAGTCCAGGTCTCCTCAGTACAGTCACTAGGTAGTACACCCGCTGCTCTTCAGTCCAGCCATTCAGGGAGACAACAATCTCGAACTGGTGCCGGTATTCGCTCCAAGGAGTCTGTCCATCGTGAGGGACAGGCTTTATTGTGACGCTGCCTTTACCTACTATGGACATACATGGCATGTTCAATAGTCATTGTGCTTGTGGAAAGATTGTCTCCATAATACTGGAGCATCTCTTCTTAAAATCTTCCATTGCAAACGGTTTTCGGAACTCCCAAACATGGACTTCAAAACTTAAGCTTCCTATATCTCGCAGAAGCCGCTTCACTCTTCCGAATATAACATGTGTTGGCCGTAGACGTTTATAATGTATAAGGAAGGGAGGAATTTAGGGTTTCATAAATCTCCCTTGCTTGTTTTATATATTTATTGTCACAGTTTCACCACAAATATTTGTTACTGCCGGAAAACTGAAGGTTACTCATAAATCTAAGCCATTACATTAAACTTCAGCCTTTTTTAATTGTTTTCCCTCCTTCTCTTTATGTTATTAGTTTGTAATTAACTAATTCCTTATTCATTCCATGATTAAACATTCGTTCTGTTATTTTTCTTTTTATTGTTTTATTTAGCAAAATGTTTATTGATGTCCTCCTATGGTATGTAAAGGATGTCAGTTATAATTTAAGGATATATTATGCATTTTTTTATGTTCAAATTTANCTTCCAATGTGCTGTTCTACGAAAAGAAAACACACTTCAGTCAAGGGCTATTTAGTGTTTTCAAGGCGTAACACATATAATAAATAACATTTCAGAGTACTACAAAATGGCATAAAGCGGCCTTAATAAAGTGCTGTATCTCGAAATATTTGAGTCATTTACACACAAAACGCCTAAAGGGCCCTGCATTGAACCTTCCTACAGACTTTTCACTGAAAAGTTCCTGCTGAAAATACCATAGGTACACGCCGAATGACGAGAAAGCTGCACGCCAGTTCAGAGCCTTGCGCTTAATGGCGATGGCGCACTTCATGCGCATGCCAATGTCGCCCTTACCTCTCTCGCCCTTCTCGGCCTCAAACGCGGATAAAATCTCCCGGTAGATTGGAGCCGAAACATCGANTCGCCCTTACCTCTCTCGCCCTTCTCGGCCTCAAACGCGGATAAAATCTCCCGGTAGATTGGAGCCGAAACATCGAAGTCTGGAGAGCCGATGATGGTGAACTGAGGTTTGGAGTTATGCCGGAATACAAAGGCGGAGGAAACGGGAGATCACCGAGAAAACCTGCCAGTGGCATCGTCCAGCATGATTCTCACATGTGAAAAACCGTCAGAAATCGAACTCGGTTCACCTTGGTAAAAGGCGAGCACTCTATCTGCTGGGCTACCGCGACCCCTCCAAGTGAGGTGGAGATGAAGCAGTGAAGGAATGCGATTGTGGGGTAAATGGGAATACCCCGAGAAAATCTACAGGCTGACGCCATGCATACCACGTTTTCCAAATGTTAAAAATCAGGAATGACCTTTCCAATAATCTAACCTGGTTCGCAGCTATAGGAGGAGAGGTGTNAATCTACAGGCTGACGCCATGCATACCACGTTTTCCAAATGTTAAAAATCAGGAATGACCTTTCCAATAATCTAACCTGGTTCGCAGCTATAGGAGGAGAGGTGTCTGACCACTACACCAACTTGAGTCTTTGTCTCCGGGAAACAAATACCCATCCAGGGAACAGAGGCGATGATTCGTGATGGGGAGAAAGGGGAGCAGTATTCTCCCATACACCACACTATTGCATTAATTAATTTAATTTAGCACACATAAACTAAGTAATATTTAAATGTATAATACTGTATAAACTGTTATTACACATCTTTAGTTAGAAAAGAGCTACTTAGTAGAGAGGTGACACTCCCACGCATTGGGCCGAGGCATTATTTCACACCATAAAATATAAACATGTCGCAATTACAGTACCAACCTAAAAACGTAAAATGATACTAGAAACAAAAAATTTTACAGACAACATATATTCTGTAACTTGAACTTGTCTAAGACACATATTTATTATTAACACTATAAATATGAAAGGGGCTTAATTGATTTTACTATGGCGCCAGTAATTTTGCATACCTATTTCCGTATTTTCACGATTTTGCTTGAATTTCGCAATATTTTGCAGAGATATAATTTTCGTTTTTTCCAAACAAATTCGCGCAAATTTTCGTATCCCTAGTTATTATTAGTGTATGTGCATTTGTGAATGTGACAGTGTTTTCGACTTTTCGTTCAACTGTTATAGTCACGAGAGAGTGAAATTAAGAAAGTTGCAGAATAAATTCTTGCTCTCACACCTCCCCACCCAAACAATCCCCTTTAATTTTGGTACTCAGTCGCCGCCACTTCAGGGTGGATAAACCACGGAGAGAATATGGAGTAGTATACCTGCCAGCTCTGCATAAACAGTATCCATGTCCCACCATTAAGATAATCTGTTTATATATCGGTTGGTTGTAAACAACACCGACAAACATACCAAAAAAATNCCATGTCCCACCATTAAGATAACCTGTTTATATATCGGTTGGTTGTAAACAACACCGACAAACATACCAAAAAAATAAGACGAACTCATATGTAGCACTTTTTACCTAAAGTGATTATTAAGGAAGTTGTTCGTCCCCAAATATNAAAAAAATAAGACGAACTCATATGTAGCACTTTTTACCTAAAGTGATTATTAAGGAAGTTGTTCGTCCCCAAATATAGAACTTTAAATGCCTTTCGTTTAAAATATCAGAAACTACTTGCGATTTTGCAAAAATCAGAGAATGGTGTTTTGTAGAACGAAGATCTTGGACCTATGAAAATGCGGTTGGCAATGTCAATCCCTTCATGGTGATAATAGGAGTTTNTTTGTAGAACGAAGATCTTGGACCTATGAAAATGCGGTTGGCAATGTCAATCCCTTCATGGTGATAATAGGAGTTTGCATCGTTATTTTGGATAAAATGTTATAACCCTAAGATGCACGTGAATCTGTATGGCATCTTATAAATAAGCAAATGGAAATTTAAAAAAAAAAAATGGTTGCCTGTAAAGTCGGTTTTACGGGCGAAGATTTTACGTGACAACGTAGTGCTGCNTTTGTAGAACGAAGATCTTGGACCTATGAAAATGCGGTTGGCAATGTCAATCCCTTCATGGTGATAATAGGAGTTGGCATCGTTATTTTGGATAAAATGTTATAACCCTAAGATGCACGTGAATCTTTATGGCATCTTATAAATAATCAAATGGAAATTTAAAAAAAAAAAATGTTGCCTTCTCGGAACACTCTCAGGTGAACAATTTTTGAGAAATCTGTGCGAAACTCTCAAAACGGAATATCTGTCGGCCAAAAGGTAGGCAACACAAAAAAATCATAAAAAAGGATTTTAAAATAGAATTTTGTGGGGGCGCACAGCTCCTATGAAAATTATTTTAGGAGAAAAGTGCACATACATATTCGTCTTATATTTTTGTGAGGAATAACAAGGCGGAGATTGTCGGTGTTGTTAAAAAAAAAACATCCGTTTTATACTGTATTTGAAAACGTTTTTCCGTTCTTCTGACTGAGTTTTAATGGAACAATGAAATTTTCAAATAAATCACAATATATACACACAGGTTTATATAAAACATTGATGTGATAGAAAACAAATGTGAACAAACTCACAGGTTTTAACGCATGATGTTGAGTAAATGCGCAGAAAACGAAAATTAATATACCTCATCCTTCGTTTATGGGAATACTAGCATGAGCTTTTACTGAAGTAGGTTATAATGGCGGCCCTAGACGTATAGGTGGTTCATAATAACATGAGCAGTCTTGAAACCAACCTAAAAAAAAATCACTATCCGTAACTGCGTATATTTGAACGTGAACAATTACCGCAATACTCACCGTTAACGTTAAGTTCGCAGCGAACTATCAGAAGTAGTTTCATGTTTTAACGTCTTACTAATCATAAAGTTAAAATATTTATCATCTGTAATTCAGTTTCTTTTCATTACATGCAAATAAGAATAAAATTTGGTTAATTGTAACACAGTTGTGNCTCGGAACACTCTCAGGTGAACAATTTTTGAGAAATCTGTGCGAAACTCTCAAAACGGAATATCTGTCGGCCAAAAGGTAGGCAACACAAAAAAATCATAAAAAAGGATTTTAAAATAGAATTTTGTGGGGGCGCACAGCTCCTATGAAAATTATTTTAGGAGAAAAGTGCACATACATATTCGTCTTATATTTTTGTGAGGAATAACAAGGCGGATATTGTCGGTGTTGTTAAAAAAAAAACATCCGTTTTATACTGTATTTGAAAACGTTTTTCCGTTCTTCTGACTGAGTTTTAATGGAACAATGAAATTTTCAAATAAATCACAATATATACACACAGGTTTATATAAAACATTGATGTGATAGAAAACAAATGTGAACAAACTCACAGGTTTTAACGCATGATGTTGAGTAAATGCGCAGAAAACGAAAATTAATATACCTCATCCTTCGTTTATGGGAATACTAGNTTTAACTCATGATGTTGAGTAAATGCGCAGAAAACGAAAATTAATATACCTCATCCTTCGTTTATGGGAATACTAACATGTGCTTTTACTGAAGTAGGTTATAATGGCGGCCCTAGACGTATAGGTGGTTCACAATAACATGAGCAGTCTTGAAACCAACCTAAAAAAAAATCACTATCCGTAACTGCGTATATTTGAACGTGAACAATTACCGCAATACTCACCGTTAACGTTAAGTTCGCAGCGAACTATCAGAAGTAGTTTCATGTTTTAACGTCTTACTAATCATAAAGTTAAAATTTTTTATCATCTGTAATTCAGTTTCTTTTCATTACATGCAAATAAGAATAAAATTTGGTTAATTGTAACACAGTTGTGNTTTATCATCTGTAATTCAGTTTCTTTTCATTACATGCAAATAAGAATAAAATTTGGTTAATTGTAACACAGTTGTGTTTCTAACTATTTCATATCGTCACCTGGCTGAAACAACGTTCAACTTCACTTGTTTGTAATTTGGTTTTCTTTTTTCGTCCACGCTCGTGTGTCAACAAAACTTTGGTTAGCAACCAACGTGATTTTAAATGTTTGTTGGTGATCTCTGAAGTAAAGAAATCATTAACGTGTTAAATAAAATACTTTTTACATGTTCTGAGTAAAGTGACTTTGTTTGTTATTGATTTTTGCTGTATTTCTACGTAGTTTATTGTTACAGAATTTTTTTGAAATTTCACTCCTACTTGGAAAATGTGGTGTTTCATGTAAATGAAGCTAGCATAAATTTTAAACCTCGACTAAACTTGAAGTAATTTCGAATGAGTGTGTTTTGTTATATTTTTAATAAGTTTTTTCAATTCGAAAAGATTAAATAAATTAGTGTGTATTATTTAGTAGTCAGGCGATTCCGAACTTACAATCGTAAAGTTAATACCTGGCACTCGTGTCACTCGTTTTGAAACAATAACAGCATAAAAATGTTTTATACTGCACGTGAATTCTGACTTTAGTGTTAGGTATATGTTAAAATATTAATATGACGTTAGTCAAAACAGTTTAATTTTTATTATGCGATATACCAAACAGTAAGTAGTAATTTCCACGGCAATTACTAAGAATCACAGCTTTTCCGAAAAACCGGACAATAATACCTGCAAATTGTGTATATGGAAATTCCTAATAACTATTAATACGAAATTCATGGGGGCATCACGTAATTTGAAGTATATACCATGAAATGTGATGGTGGGGAGGGCTTAGAATATCGAGGTATTTTTGCGGTAAAACACATAAAATGTATGTCAAATATATTTATATCGGGTCGCTGAAGCCTGTTAACTGTGAGTACACCAGTAGTAGGAAAATGTTCCTTCGGTGCCACCTAGCATCATGGCAGGAATAGGGGGACAAGCCATGGCCATCTTAGATGACGTTATGAGTCAACCTCCTCCTATGTCATTCATTGCTGACGTCGGCCATTTTCCCAGCTAGTACAGACCATCCCACTCAGGCATTCCTGGCCAGTAGCGGCCGTCTCGGTCCCTACTTCATGCTCTTGCATTTCAAGCGAGGGTTTTTATTCGACTGCTCCTAAATTCCTAAATTCGATTATTATCTCATCCCTCCCTACTAGATATTTTCCCTACTTCACGCTCTTGAATTCCAAACGACGGGGTTTTCTCTGTCTTCCCGAATTATATTATCGTGTTTTTTCATGCTCTGACATTCCGATTTTATTTTCTCCCGTCATCTTGTTCCTNGTCTTCCCGAATTATATTATCGTGTTTTTTCATGCTCTGACATTCCGATTTTATTTTCTCCCGTCATCTTGTTCCTTACTTTGCTCTCTTACATGCTAAGTGAGGTGGTTTTCTCGGTGTCTTCCCGAATTCGATTACCATGTTTGTTGTCGCTCATTCATTCCTTTATCTCGTGCCATCTTGTTCCCTACTTCATGTTCTTACATTCCAAGCGAAGCGGGTATTCTCCTTGTCTACCCGAATTTGATTACTGTGTTTCATCACACACTGACATTCCGGTTTTATTTTCTCATGATCACCATCTTGTCCACACCAGGATGCCAGGCTCACTTCATGCAGTCCCCTCGTCTGAGGGAGTTTCCTCAGTGTCTTCCCGAATTCGATTACTGGGTTTTGTTCATGCTCTGACAATCCGATTTTATTTTCTCATACTCGCAATCTTGTCTCCACCAGGATGCCAGGCTCACTTCATGCATGCCCAAGGGGCTTTTCTCCATGTCTTCCCAAATTCGATTACTGTGTCTGTTCACGCTCTGACATTGGGATTTTATTTCCTAATGCTCNAGGATGCCAGGCTCACTTCATGCAGTCCCCTCGTCTGAGGGAGTTTCCTCAGTGTCTTCCCGAATTCGATTACTGTGTTTTGTTCATGCTCTGACAATCCGATTTTATTTTCTCATACTCGCAATCTTGTCTCCACCAGGATGCCAGGCTCACTTCATGCATGCCCAAGGGGGTTTTCTCCATGTCTTCCCAAATTCGATTACTGTGTCTGTTCACGCTCTGACATTGGGATTTTATTTCCTAATGCTCGCCATCTTGTTCCCTTGTCCCTGCCAGGATACCANGATGCCATGCTCACTTCACGCCTACCTGCACTGTACTAATTACATTCCTCCACTCTTTGGGTCGCCAGTCCAATGACTTGACCACAGGGTCACCATTGCATGAGATATTTTAGATGCCAAAATAACATACATATGGACACTGGCCTATGAACTCGACAGACAATAAACTTGTAATAGTGAAAAAATTAATATTGTACTGTTACGAGAAGAAATATAGTTAATACTCACATCATCATTCAGAAAATAATTAAATACATATACACATACTTCTTATATATGTAAAGAGATAGTTACAAAAATTAACACGTGCACAGGCATACTAAACAGACAATAAACTTCTAATCGTGAAAAAATCTACATTGTATGGTTATGAGAAGAAATATACTAAATACTCACATCATCATTCGGAAAATAATCAAATACATATACACGCACTCCTCATATGTGTAAATAGATACTTACAAAAATTAATAACGCCAAAAACATTCCAACAGTCTAATGGATTTTTTGGGAGAGAGAATACTGTACATACGCACATTCGACAGACAATAAATGTGTAATTACGGAAAAAGAAACATCATTTTATGGTTATGAGAAGAAACATATTAAATACGTACATATATACACTTTCTTCTTAAGTGTGTAAAAAAAATATTTACAAAAATTAATAACATAAAAAATTACCGCCAATCTACCCAGTACCACACATCTGCAGTCCTACATGTACATATAATAACAACAATTAACAAACGCATTTACTTAAACTTGCGCTAAAGACGACAATGGACTACGCACTGAGCACATACACGCCCAACCCTACGCGGGTGGATCGACGTCAAACTAAGGCGAAGTGCACTTACACGCTACCTAGCTGCGTGTGGGCCGGCGACGTAGCTGATACTCGTTCTGTATAAACTAGCAGTAGATTAAATTATGTAAAATATAAACATCTGAGTTAATAACAATAGTCTCGGTACGTGTATATCGAGTACCAGTATAGTAAATGCNTTATGTAAAATATAAACATCTGAGTTAATAACAATAGTCTCGGTACGTGTATATCGAGTACCAGTATAGTAAATGCTTGGAGACCTCGGATGAAACGACAGAGCACACTAATGACTGAATAAGTGAGAGACAGCTTGCCCTCAGACGAAACAACTGAATAAGTGGAGGAGGGCAGCTGGCCCCAGACAGACAATAATTAACTAGTGTTTAGACTCTTGTTCAGTAATTAGCTCCCCTGGGTCATGAAGTTCCCGGCACTCATTTAGTCAGGGAAAAAAATTAACACACGAGTGTCTCTAGACAAGCAATAATAACACCCATTTCGAAACATGGGCAGTAATCGACTCTCAACCCGACACACGCCCGTCCTTCCTGGGCCTACTCCTCCATCCTTGAGAAAAGAAACATACGTGCATGAAACACAGAGGGAATAAAAGTTCTAAGAATTAATTTATTAATACTTGTAAACAAATACATTCAACTATAATAAATACACACTCCTCTTGCATTGCTACGTGGGACCAATTACACATCAGTAAGCGCCGACCTCAGTATCCAGCTATTTTGAAACAACCCATTTGACAAACAGCTGATGTCCCCGGTGTTGTAATACCTTCTAGGCCAAATAGACGTCTGGAAACTTCGTTGTCATGATCTCCTGTTCGTAAAATCCACCNTTATGTAAAATATAAACATCTGAGTTAATAACAATAGTCTCGGTACGTGTATATCGAGTACCAGTATAGTAAATGTTTGGAGACCTCGGATGAAACGACAGAGCACACTAATGACAGACAGCTTGCCCTCAGACGAAACAACTGAATAAGTGGAGGAGGGCAGCTGGCCCCAGACAGACAATAATTAACTAGTGTTTAGACTCTTGTTCAGTAATTAGCTCCCCTGGGTCATGCAGTTCCCGGCACTCATTTAGTCAGGGAAAAAAATTAACACACGAGTGTCTCCAGACAAGCAATAATAACACCCATTTCGAAACATGGGCAGTAATCGACTCTCAACCCGACACACGCCCGTCCTTCCTGGGCCTACTCCTCCATCCTTGAGAAAAGAAACATACGTGCATGAAACACAGAGGGAATAAAAGTTCTAAGAATTAATTTCAACATTCAACTATAATAAATACACACTCCTCTTGCATTGCTACGTGGGACCAATTACACATCAGTAAGCGCCGACCTCAGTATCCAGCTATTTTGAAACAACCCATTTGACAAACAGCTGATGTCCCCGGTGTTGTAATACCTTCTAGGCCAAATAGACGTCTGGAAACTTCGTTGTCATGATCTCCTGTTCGTAAAATCCACCCTTCAGTGGTCCACCATTCAAATCGATGAGTTAATAAATCCGCAGTTCGTAATGGCGGATTTTGTTAACCCTGTAAACGTCAGTGCTCTAGTTAGAAGTGTAAGATTTGGAAATGTTTTTTTCACTCTAGATATTCGAACATAGTCACCAATCTTCGTTTTAGCCTTGTGCCAGCCAATTGTAACTACCCAGCGACGAAAATTCACAGCATGTGACATTCTTCAGAGTGTGGTTAAATCATTCCACGATGGAGGCCTTCTTACCACTGAATGTATATTAGTGATTGATTTTATTTGCATCCATTAGCAAATGTAATGCTTAATTGTAGCATTAGCAAATGTNCTAGTTAGAAGTGTAAGATTTGGAAATGTTTTTTTCACTCTAGATATTCGAACATAGTCACCAATCTTCGTTTTAACCTTGTGCCAGCCAATTGTAACTACCCAGCGACGAAAATTCACAGCATGTGACATTCTTCAGAGTGTGGTTAAATCATTCCACGATGGAGGCCTTCTTACCACTGAATGTATATTAGTGATTGATTTTATTTGCATCCATTAGGAAATGTAATGCTTAATTGTAGCATTAGCAAATGTAATGCTTAATTGTAGCATTAGCAAATGTAATGCTTAATTGTAGCATTAGCAAATGGAATGCTTAATTGTAGCATTAGCAAATGGAATGCTTAATTGTAGCATTAGCAAATGGAATGCTTAATTGTAGCATTAGCAAATGGAATGCTTAATTGTAGCATTAGCAAATGGAATGCTTAATTGTAGCATTAGCAAATGGAATGCTTAATTGTAGCATTAGCAAATGGAATGCTTAATTGTAGCATTAGCAAATGGAATGCTTAATTGTAGCATTAGCAAATGGAATGCTTAATTGTAGCATTAGCAAATGGAATGCTTAATTGTAGCATTAGCAAATGGAATGCTTAATTGTAGCATTAGCAAATGGAATGCTTAATTGTAGAATTATATGCCAAGAGCCATTTGCATATTCTTAGGTGGTCCTTTACCATGTAAAATAGTCTTCATCGCGGCGGTCACATCCTCACCTCGTATCCGACGAATGGGTACTGCCCGTCCATATTTGCTGAAACAATTTATTACCGTCAACATGTATCTATAGCCCTTATTAACAGAGGCATACGGTATCATTTTAACCAGGTCAGTCTAGTACAAATCTTGCAGTCAAAAGACGAGTACTCTTTGCCTGCGATAATAGTAATGTGCAGGCCGGTGAAGCTCGGCGGCGATCTGTGCATGTAACGTTTGTATATGTAGCCACCTTACTGCAATTTTTCCATGATATTCACATTATCATTCGTATGCGATTGATTTCCAACCTGCTGACATGAAATTAGCAGCCGTAGACATGATACGAACTCATTCGCATCGTCCCAGTTCACATACTCGAGCTGACTGCCTCTATCAAGCATCAAAGTCAGACCCGAGCCGCTCGCTATGCCAACATCTGGAAACAGGTTGGCAACAATGTTGAATTTCGGATGTGTGTCATCCTTATATGTGTTACTGTAAGCGTAATTTTCGGCGAAATGTACACTCGTGAGGCTAAGTAATCTCTTGTACTGGCGAAGCGTCTCTCGCGAGAACTCACCAGACTCGCCCTTAAACAGCAATTCGTAGAGGCCAGGAGACGCTCGCATTGTTTCNTCGCCCTTAAACAGCAATTCGTAGAGGCCAGGAGACGCTCGCATTGTTTCATCATCAATCTGTATAAAATCATTTGGTAGAAAAAAAATTTGCTAGTTTCCCAAGAACCATTCCTAATTACGTCTATAAACACTATACGTTCCTTCATTAAACCTCGTCATGTATGAAGAAAGATAATTGCGAATGGCGGTCGTGCACAAGTGAGATCTGTCCTTTTTACATTGCATTGCAGCTAAAGACAAATCATCATCATCTTCAACAGTTGCAGCTTCCTCCTCCGGAAGTATCTTCCACTTCCTCCCCCGTTCAACGTCCGGTTCAGTCTGCATGTCGGCAGGGGGAACCGTTTGCCTTTTTAAATTATCCAGCCGAGATATGAGCAGCAGGAAGGCCGCTTCCAATACAGCATCACGCTCCATGTGCGCACACTTGGCCAGTAGATACTTATTGCGCACACTTGCAATTACTAGATGTAAATCCCCGATGGTAGCATCCATTGTACTAATAGTACAAGCAAAATTATCATACTATATATAATTTAGACATTTACTCTTCGCTCGATCAGCTTGACAATTTTATCTTCAAACAAGGTGATCCGCTGGATGACTGCATCTCGCAAATGCTAACAATGTGTCCATTTGTCATCGTCCGTGAGCAAGTTGTTTAGGTTACGAACAATTCTGTGTCGTATAAGCTCTTCAATNAATGTGTCCATTTGTCATCGTCCGTGAGCAAGTTGTTTAGGTTACGAACAATTCTGTGTCGTATAAGCTCTTCAATATCCTCGAGTCCTGTACTCAAAGTGTGGTCTCATGTTTATAGCTCGTCGACCATGTGAGTAAGAACCCTGTTAACCATTCCTTCGAAGACAGAGCTGAATTTCGATTNCATGTTTATAGCTCGTCGACCATGTGAGTAAGAACCCTGTTAACCATTCCTTCGAAGACAGAGCTGAATTTCGATTCCAAGTTGGACACACTTCCCAGCTGAGTACTTAAAGCGTTAAGTTTGTTCGCACTCTCGCTCAATACATTAAGGTGTTTGACTAGTTTAACAGAAAGGTCGGCAACAACCTTGACATCCACCTGTCCGAGCTTAGTCTCCACAGTCGTGAGCATGTCTCCCAAAGTGGCCAGCTTGTTGGCACCCTCGTTCGCAACATTAAAGTGATCGTTCAGAATGTCTGCCAGGGCAGTAAAAACCCTGTTGTAAACTCGCTCGCCCAAGTCATTGAGCTTTGCCACCACGATCGTGAGCTTGCTTTCCAGCAAGCTCCGTACATCGTCAGCCAATGTATGAATTTGAGTATCCATAGTAGACATCGTACCGACAGCATCGAGGTTAGATTCCAGCTTCTTACTTAAAACAACTAGCATGAAATCACTCCCAGACTTGACATTAAGGCATTCGTCTAGTTTCATAGCAAGACCGGCAAGAACTCTGGCAGTAACTTGCTCTTCCACATCATCAATCTTCTTCTCCGTGGCCACAATCTTTCCTCCTAAAGTGCTTAGTTTGTGCACATCTTCAGTTAATTTGCGAATCTGGANTTCTTCTCCGTGGCCACAATCTTTCCTCCTAAAGTGCTTAGTTTGTGCACATCTTCAGTTAATTTGCGAATCTGGGCTTCTATCTTGGCAGGCATTGTATTCGTGTTGCCGAACAGCCGTCCCTCTACGGCCTCGAGTGTGTCGCTGGAAGCAAAATCAGTTAGTTGGGACATGCTCTCGATCAATGTACCAAGCTACAAATTCATGTTAGTAGTCAGCGTATNGAAGCAAAATCAGTTAGTTGGGACATGCTCTCGATCAATGTACCAAGCTACAAATTCATGTTAGTAGTCAGCGTATTCATATCGAAGAGGCGGCCCTCCACGGTGGTGAGATTCCTGCCTAAAGCAGTCAGTTTGCGAACATCTTCAGTCAATGAGCATAATTCGTCAGTCACAGCTGTATGAAATCTGCTGACTATTTGCTCTTTAAATCTGTCGAACGACATATCGTTATTAACATTATCAGAGAAGACATGGCGCAAAGTCATGTCATCCATGGGAAATATAATGAGGAAATTATCGTTGTCGTGCAGAATTTGCTAAGGCATACATGAATAATTTTTACATAGGTGAATCGAATACATCACCACATGGCATCCCTTGCTGAAATACTGCTTAATGGTCGACTGTTTCTCACATGCCACATCGTCGAAAACAAACACAGAGTTGGTAAATCATCACCTGGCGGCACGACTTCATCACTACTGCTAAACGGAAAATAGCGAAAACCATCTACCATCTGTAGTATTTGTCCTAGATGCAGGTACTTTGGCTGTTGTAGATATTTCTAGTATAGATAAACGATCATGAACTGAAGACCATTGGGTTCCTCCAAAAGGCTGAGAAGTACACATTTTTTACCCCAGTTGCTCGGTCTCACTATGATACCCCGCACAGTGGTAGGTAGTAGCCTAGTATTATCATCGACGACCGTGATGCGAACGGGAAGCATGGTAGACTATGATACTATCTCAAGTGAACTGATACATAAATAGCTAAACCTCGGTACTTATGACAGTCATCCCTATGAAACAGTATATGTAGCGATAAATATATGCGNATACATAAATAGCTAAACCTCGGTACTTATGACAGTCATCCCTATGAAACAGTATATGTAGCGATAAATATATGCGTTAGTGTGAAGTAATGCATCGTGAGAGTAAGATCAGGAAGGGACATGGACTTGAGAATATGCTGATCAACAACTCCCTCTCAAAGCACACATTCCAGGCTACAACTATTATGGGCCCGTTATGCACACTAGCAAAAAGATTGAAGTGAGGCGATGTCCCTGTCAATTCGTTGGACAAAGCATGCAAGGAACACGATATCACTTACGCCACCACTAGCAAGTTGGAAGATAGGCAAATGGAAAACACTTATTTTGGGAATAAAGCCAAGTCGATAGTTAGATCGTCCAAGTCCAAACTCATCGAACATCTAGCCGTGTGGGGCATGTCCAAGATTATGAAAACTAAAGTCAATAGGGGAATGGGTTTGGGGTTTAGAAGGATGAATAAGAAATGTATAGAGAGGAAAAAATTCAAAGAAGGAAGAAAGCGAAGAGGGATCTTGTCCTACATCTCGCCAGCCCTAGGGGTTCTCGGCAGTCTTATCAGGGGCGCAGGTGGTATTGCGAGAGCGATTAACATGGCGAAGGAGGAGAACAAGCAATTGGCCAAGGAGATGTGGCACAATATGAATATATAGGTGCTCACTAGAGGTAAAAAAAATTCCAGCGGACTGTATCTTCGACCTTACCATGTAGGAGGCAGCAATAAGAAGCTAAAATGGAGGGAGGTTGGGCAAAATAAGTGGTCTTAAAGTACCTTCCCTGCCATCCACTCACCAACATAGACATACAAAAGTTAGTTAGCAAATTAAAAATAGACAATTTCCAAGGCATGTCTATGTGAGACCGCCTACCACACCGCACGAAGCAGGTCGAGTGAGGTATAGTAACCTTAGATATCAGCCTTGGGCCAGGAATGTATTGGGCCACATATAAAAAGTGTCGTAATACTGTAGAATACTTTGACTGCTATGGCAAATTAAGGGCCCCACCGGAACTCAAAATGTATCCGAGAGGAGCAAGATTACACCACAACTGCGAGGCAGAGCAACTGCCTCGAGAATGGAACTGTGGACACCTATGTCTGTACTTCCATTCGAAGCAGATACACTTAACAAGGACACTCTACATGTAAATATCAGTCATGTCCATAACCCTGATTGTGTCGGGCAAAAGCTCGGAATGGCATTCTGCGCACTTTCCCCCGCTAAACCTGGACAATTGCGTGGTCCGTCGCAGTGAAAGATTTTCAAATTTACTTCTCCATTCCGAACATAGATTAACCTAATTTTATGTTTTGTTACATCAAGGAGGATGGTAAGAGAGGAGAGGTACTTGTACCCACATGTTCATAAGAGATTGAAAACATTGGCGAGTACCTTAAGCATGTGCTGGGGCCGGATGTGATGTTGCGGCTGCGAGTTAATGATAATATGCTGTATGCCGAGATGTACTACACTGCACAGATATACTTTACTCGAAGCGATACAATCGCTGCCATGCTGGGATTTGAGAATGTAAAATACGAAGCGAATAAAACATACGAATCAACCATACCGGTAAACATATTCCCTGTTAACATTATAAGAATAAATTGTAATTTGGTTACTGGATCGTATCTCAACGGCATGTCTAGCCAAACACTACACTATTTTTTCGCGATGGTACCATCAGGCATTAAGCTGGTGGACGTACCGAAGATGCGCATTTACGTTCCAGTCGTGATGGTGGGCGTACAGGAAGTGGTTTTCTGTATAGTAGACCAAAAGAAGCATTTGTTTAATTTCCGAGGAGAGGAAATATAGTTTACGCTTACATTTAAGGAAATATGGGTCTGATATTTGAGCGAACATGTACAAATGTAATAAAATCAGCTTACCGTACCAACCCGGAAGTCAGAACGAGGCGAGCACCCACAGCCCTAAGAACTGAAAATGTTTGTTTCCTTAGAAGATTGGGTTTGTCTGTCAACAGCAAGTATGGGCATGGAAATATGAAACGTGTCTGAGCTGGCGGGCTTCGAAGAAGCAATCACCAAGGTGGAAATCCACACTTACACTCCATATCTGCCAGGTCCGTACGTACCCTCGTCCAAGGTTCGGTTCCTGGTACAAAACCAAGAAATGTACACTGTGCCGAGTAATTCGTATTTGAGGTTCCGAGGAATGCTAACAAAGGCAGACAACGCCCTACCCATGACAACTAAAATCATTAGAAATGGTATACTACACTGATAAGAAGAATTGCGTACGAGCTGAACGGATGTGAGGTGGATGATACGAGAGATGTTTGAATCACGGCCACCATAAAGAACTATCTCTCATTGGCGAATAACCAACTACCAGTGGCTAAAATGCAGACTGGGGAATCGGAGAGGACTTTAAGATTCCCGTCTACGCTAATGGCAAATATCGAAGTATGTATTCCGCTAGCCATGCTGTTAAGGTTCGCCGAAGACTACAAGCATGTAATTATTAATTACAATCAGGAGTTAGTTATTATCATGGCCATCACACAAGAGAACACTGTCCTGGATACTGCCGCCGCGCCGGAACCACGGTGCTGGCGATACGATCTATACAGCGACTGCTTCCCCACATGCAGGTAAAACTGTTGGAGCGCGTGAAATATTTGAAATATACGGAGAAATGTAGGAACGTTGATATTGCATTTCGTACATGGAGTTAAGAGACGTACCCGAGTGTACCGCACTCCGTGAGCGTAAATTGGAATATCAAATCTAGTTTCACGAGCGAGAAACCACGCTACATAATAGTTGCGTTTCAGACAGACAGTTGTAAATGCAGACCATTCGAAATTTGATGATGAAAACATAAAGAATGTTAACGTTTATCTCAACTCTCAGTGTAATCCATCTGGAGTTTATACATCGATTTTGCAAACAGTGTGTATATGCTACCATATATAATTTACGCCGACTTTCAGAGATCCTACTATGGACAAATACGGTCACAGATGCTGGTACCGAACGACTTCGTGAACACTGCTCCCCTGCTTGTGTTTGACGTTTGTAAACAGGACAATACAATAAAGTCGAGCATAGTCTGCTGTAGGATTGAAATGACAGCTTCAGAAAATTTCCCACCCTTCACTCAGGCCTATGCTTTAATAATACACGACAGACTGGTCATGTACAATGTGCGTGACCGAGTAGTTAAAATATTAACATAATTCGTACCTATAGTCCATTCACCATCCAACCATCACATTGTACACGAACGTTCAGTGATGCATGTCAGTATGGTTTCATGATTAAACGTATCTACATAGTATATGTNCATCACATTGTACACGAACGTTCAGTGATGCATGTCAGTATGGTTTCATGATTAAACGTATCTACATAGTATATGTAGACAGCAGCCTAGCGAAAAGTACATTTCTATCCCCATTTCCATGGAAATCGCTCGACAGGAAAAGTAAGGTGACGAATGTATGGCTTGAAAAATGCTATCAATGTCTCAATTGTAACTATGGTGATTTAGAATACGATAAAGCGCGTGATGTACTTACCTCGATGTTGACCATGGATGACATGGTATTTTTGGCCAGCCTGGAGTAGAAGAGATGGTTAAGCATCTATTGCAGCGCGAATGTGAAATTGTACGATCTGCAGACAGAGTATCACTGTCCTTCGTTAAGAACATTGAAGGTATGGTACGTGGAAAAAATTTAACATGAGTGACGCATGCAGGCTAGACCAGTCATGTCCCTGCTTGAACGCACTGCTGCTAAGGACGTGGCCTATAAGACATCGTGGTGGTGGGTAATGTATTTATTTTCGAACAGCAGACAATATAAATAGTGCACCTACGAGGAGGGGAAAACACTATACTACTCGATACCATCAAGGACAGGCATATAGCGAAGCTGAACGGTTATGCTCAGTGTAGGCCACTGTCAGGCCTAGTGGTCGGGAAGCAGTACGAGGCATCGGGTTTCCGGAGGGCGGAGAAAACTTATGGCAAGTGCATAACGTGTTTGCTAAATACTGAGTTTTGGGTGTGTCTACCTTCCCGATATGCACAAATTATCACTGAGGACGATATGATCAAGCTTAATGTTACTACAGTACAGATCATCTATGCTGGCATCAGGCCTACTGGCACAGCAATATGATGCACGTTCTCGAATTTTCATAATGTTTAAGAATGACTCTCTCTTACCGCAGTAGCACTTCAAACATGTACACGCCATTCAACCTGCTGGACGTGGTCAAGTACGATGGAGATGTTATGACCGGCTACCAAAGTGTTCACTTCAAACTTCCCAGACTGCCTGCACAAGTGGAAATCTGCAACGGATCCGGACACTGGGCGAGTCAAAGCGAAGAGGAATGTCTTATCCTATACCCGATAACATGCAGTGTTGTTTTGTGTCCCATGTATTACCTGTGACCAGACATGAAGCGAAGAGAATATATGTAAGGCGTGGTTCACACGAACAATTGCGTATGAACTGTGTCGATCCGACAGTGGTGATGTAATTAGCGGTTGGACAGAGTCCTGTTCGGGCGATCAGCACACGGCCTGCATGAAGTAAGAAACAGTTATGTGGAATACAATGTGTTCACCACTAATGTGTGAAGTTTACTTGGTGACAATATAAGAAGAGGTGAGTGTTACATTTAGCCCGCAGTCATCAGCAGTGCAGCATTCAGTAGAGAACCGATGCCGCCATGTGTAATACCATTCACTGCCAGAAAATGTAAACTTGTACGAGAGGTACCTTATCGGGTATAGGTGGGTGGTGTTTAAACCAGAGCTTGGACACGATCAAATGCAAGTATGTGATGGCGAAAATCGTATGTAAAGATATCACTATTCATGGGATAATTTCCACAGCAAGATTCTACCCTGCTACAAGTACGAGCGATATGCCATCGTTAATCTCCGACCAAACAGCCAGTTACCTGCAAATGGACACATTATCACAATACATGCTGAATTCAAAGATATTACCGAAATGCATNACCAAACAGCCAGTTACCTGCAAATGGACACATTATCACAATACATGCTGAATTCAAAGATATTACCGAAATGCATCACAATAACAGGAAAATGGACTTTGCCCTACGCGATGTAGAGACTGGTAAAACCTGCAGATGGACCGAAGAGTGAACGGATCACATACATACCACTATGCTGGAAGATTGCAGAAGAAAATAGATCCTACCCTGTTTGGCCAAGGTCTGCTGTGTGCATAAGTAAAAGATTAATTAACTTACATGTATGACGACGTGAATGTTGAAGCTACGAGCATGGACAGCACGATGGTCTAGGGAGATCTGACATGTGTCAGCAAGTGCAAGTGTTGGGAAGCTATTTGTGACCTTGTTGCATGCATTCTGTTGCTATTGGCCGAAGCTCTGAAGTAGAGGTGGTGGTGGCGGCTGTGACATCACATATGTGGGATAGAGCTATATAAGACATGCGTATCCAGCCAGTTGTCATTACTGATCTAACAACTATGAGCGCACCATTCCACCCAGAGGTTACCTGCATCAGTGTGATGCCAGGTCATAGCCCCATCACTACGACGTCGGAGATGAGGCAGAGCAACGGATGTACAGAGAAGATTGTTATGGTATTGCGCATTGGGTGCTGGCGCACAATCCGACCGCATGCGAACATTGCCAGCAGATGTCTTCTTGCACGATGCTGGGGAGATGTGTAGTTCATTGCATGCATACAAACACCCCTCTGCTGTGCAGTGAAGACGAGGTGGTGACTCATGCTATGCTATATGATGGTATTCAAATGCGCCTCCCCGACTACAAGTCTGCAGAACCTCTAGTTACCACCACCACCATCGACATCACCGACGACGACGTTGAGCTGCCAGCCGTCACTGCCATCCCAAGATGCAAGCGAGCTGCGAGGGTGTTGGTATCTACAGCCATCAAGTCGGAGGTATCACAGTGCTGAGCCCGCAGACGTCAGAAGCAGCCTTCCACCTCCAGAAAGATATACAGAAGGGCGTTGTATGGAATACCATCACCGTAGAAGATTGTAAATGCATTCTAATGAACCAACAAGTAATGTGTCTACAGTTCAATAGCATTATATCACACCATCACGACATATATAGCGAATTTACCAACAAACTAGCTCGTTCGTGGATGGATGACAAAAGTAGTATCCGGGACAATGGCATTCATACCGCTCCTATGGTTACCATACCAAAATAAAACACCTCTGGGGCAGGCGTGTATCATCATATATGTGCCTGTCCCCGGGAGAGTGAATGGGGTCGGAATGCATGGNATTCATACCGCTCCTATGGTTACCATACCAAAATAAAACACCTCTGGGGCAGGCGTGTATCATCATATATGTGCCTGTCCCCGGGAGAGTGAATGGGGTCGGAATGCATGGTGGGAGGCTGTTCCTCGCCCTGGGTTTGTCGAAGCAGAAGAACTTCCATTCACCTCTCCCATAACGATTGATATATGTGTGTTTTTTCCAGCACTATACTAGAGCACATGCAAGAGCCATATTCATCGTGTCAGGTATACTGACTGGTAGCACGTCGTGCAAGAGGTATTCTTATCATTTCAGGCATGTTACCAGTATATTCTGCTGTGTGTACTTTTTTCCTGTGGTTTGCTGTAGCACTTGCAAGAGCCATATACATCTTGTCTGGTATGCCATTGTTGATGGTTGTGTGTGTGTTTGTTTTCAGCATACTATAGCCCATGCAAGAGCCATCTTCTTCTTGCCAGGCATACTGGCCGGTAGCGTGATGTGCAACATACATTCTTATCTTGTCTGGCATGTTGCCAGTTTACCTTTGTATGTACTTGTTTTCCAACAGTATACTGTAGCACGTGCAAGAGTCATATTCATCTTGTCAGGTATGCTGGCTGGTTGCATTCTGTAGCCAGTGCAAGTGATATCCTTCTCTTGTCAGGCATGTTGCCAGTACGTATTGTTTTTTCCATAGCACAGTGTTGGTAAATGGTGACATGCTGTTGCCTGTGCAAGATATATTCTTATTTTGTCAGGCGTATTGTCGATACGTGTATGTGTAAACCATTTCACATTCTACAATCATTCATGCATGTACTAACGCAAGGGTTGTGAATTCCAAATGGTATTCCTGGCACTGTAGTAACTAGTGATTGTATCTTCCTTGCTTTTAATGGCTTGTCATTGCGCTGCCCCCACCCCTTTTTTCTTCCTCTATCTTATATGTCACCTTCCCCTTTGCTGTAGCCTGTTTGTGCATTCCTTTGTCCGCTTTGATTCTTTTAGGTGGGTCGTTCTTATTTTCCAGCGTTGTAAGCCTCCTGTGCACTATGCTTGCGACGCCACTGATGTTTTCTTATACTCACACACCGTGTGTGTGTGTAAGTAAGGAAACAATCGTGATGTTTTGCTAGCATAGTGAACTGCCCCGGTCCCAAGCCTGGGAGCTGTCCACATGGTTATGCCATGTGGATGGTAAGTGCGAGGGCAACACTGTGAGGGTGAAGCTGTCATGCTGCTGTGTAAGTGACTAATTATGTACTACTTTTTGTTGCTACAGAAAGAAAAGTTTGCTTCCCTACCATGCGCGCGAGTGCTGGCTATGTCCCTGGCCCGCACACAGCGAGGTAGTGGGTGTAAATGGTGTTCCACCCCACGCTGGCTTTGGTGTGCGCGTGATCGATTTATAGTTCGTTTCATCTTAGGTTAACATCCTTCAAGCTAAAGACGTACGTTTATTTGTTTTATCACTATGAACATGCAGGAGTGGTACTGGGTACGCTGGCGGCATTTTGTCGTGCTATTCATTTTTGTAAGTGTCTCTTTGCACATATAAGAAGTGCGTTTATATGTATTTAATTATTTTCCGAATGATAATGTGGGTATTTACTCTATTTCTTCTCGTAACTGTACAATGTTGATTTTTTTCGAGATTACAAGCTAATTGCCTATTGAGTGTAGGCCAGTGCACGTATTAATTTTTTTAAGTATCTCTTTACAAATATAATAAGTACATGTATATGAATTTAATTATTTTCTGAATTATGATGTGAGTATTTAGTATATTTCTTCTCGTAACCGTACAATGTTTGATTTTTTTCACGATTACGAGTTTGTTGTCTGTCAAGTGTGTAGGCCAGTGTGCATATGCATGTTATTTCGGCTTCAAAAATTCTCATGTAGTTGTGGTCGTGTGGTCAAGACATCTGAATGGTGACCCCAAANTGCATGTTATTTCGGCTTCAAAAATTCTCATGTAGTTGTGGTCGTGTGGTCAAGACATCTGAATGGTGACCCCAAAGATGGGGGAATGTAAGAGTACAGTGTAGGCGGGCGTGAAGTGAGCCTTGCATAATGGTGAGGACAAGGAGATGAATGTGAAGTGAGCCTGGCATCCTGATGGGGACAAGGGAAGAAAGAAGAAAGCATAATAAAAAGAAGATAAAGAAATTAAGAATGAGAAGAAGTAAATATGATTAATAGATTAACTGNTGCATGTTATTTCGGCTTCAAAAATTCTCATGTAGTTGTGGTCGTGTGGTCAAGACATCTGAATGGTGACCCCAAGGATGGGGGAATGTAAGAGTACAGTGTAGGCGGGCGTGAAGTGAGTCTTGCATAATGGTGAGGACAAGGAGATGAATGTGAAGTGAGCCTGGCATCCTGATGGGGACAAGGGAAGAAAGAAGAAAGCATAATAAAAATAAGATAAAGAAATTAAGAATGAGAAGAAGTAAATATGATTAATAGATTAACTGATTAAAAGAAGGAGATGAGAAGATATGGTAATTAAAGAAAAAGTATTTATAACAAAAAGAAGATGGTGAATAAGAACAATAATCAAAAACCTCGGATGGCCTTTGGCTAAGAGAGGTGAGGAGGAAACTAATTGTATTGTCCCCACCAGGATGTCAGGTGACACCGAAGGAACATTTTCCTACTACTTACATATCTGGAAACCAAACCATAATTCACAATACGTAAATCACAGGGTATATTTTTTCCGATGCGCTAAGGACGTACAGGCATAAACCACGGTGTTTAGGACGTTTCGGAATATCATTTACATCTGTTGAATTTCCGAAGTCTTACTTTGTTTATATTCAAGAGGGGATTGTTCTTCGTAACATATGAATAGTAAATAAAATATACATTGGAGAGCCAAAAAAACTGGTATAGGCGTGCGTATGCAAATAACAGAGGTATGGAACCAATCAGAGTAACGAGATGCGGTCGGCAGCGCCTATATAAGACAACAAGCGTTTGGCAAAGTTGCTAGATCGGTTACTGCTGCTACAATGGCAGGTTATCAAGATTTAAGTGAGTTTGAACGTGGTGTTATAGTCGGCGCACGAGAGATTGGACATAGCATCTCCGAGGTAGCGATAAAATTTGGATTTTCACGTATGACCATTTCATGAGTGTACCATGAATATCGGAAATCCGGTAAAGCATCAAATCTTCGACATCGATGTGGTAGGAAAAAGATCGTGAACGAACGGGACAAACGACGACTGACGAGAATTATTAAACGTGACAGACGTGCAACCCTTTCTCAAATTGGTGCAGATTTCAATGCCTCCTGCATATCATCAGACATTTGTCGGCCCATGCCACGTCGTCTTGCGGCACTTCTGCGTGCTCGCGGGGGCCCTACACGATATTAGGCAGTTGTACCAGTTTGTTTGGCTCTTCAGTGTATAAACATTATATCATACAAAAAGGCGTTCCTAGATGTTGTTTACATGCAGTTTACGTGTTTACATGACTGGTGTATGCTGGTAGTGCGCGGAAGTTCAGTGAACTGTTTTAATTTGACCGTATGAAGGTTTGTGATTTGCGAGTGCTTTTACACGTAATAATTGGCAAATATTTCCATGAGAAGTGATAATCTAATTATTGTGCGCAAATACAAGTTTTTCTTAACAATNCGTAATAATTGGCAAATATTTCCATGAGAAGTGATAATCTAATTATTGTGCGCAAATACAAGTTTTTCTTAACAATTATTTTAATGTGAAATGATGAAATATAACTATTGTGCGGAAATACACGTGTTTGTGGAGTTAAGACAAATTGAATAGAATTTAACGTTCCCTGTGCGTGAGTTATCAGCAATATATCAACAAGGTGCTACATTCGCCGCCGTGTGAGTAACGTAATTTTTAGTGTAGTTTTTGTGTGGAAAGTAAGTTAATTTAATTGTACTATATAGTTTTGCACGTCAGCGTGTGAATTGAAGGGCTTATGTACTGCTGCCGCCTAGCCATGTGAAATGCAAAATCCAACCAAATTAAGCCTAACTTCACGACAAGTGAATTACAGTAGGTGTCACGTGTCGGCACACTCTCCCCTGTAATCACCTACCGTGAAGTTAGGTTAAGTTAGGTTAGGTCTTATTGCATATAACGTGGTTAAACAACCCTTAAGACTAATAATTTATGGACATGAATTTTACGTTTCTTACCCAAACATGTGCCACATCTTCATAACCCTCCCGACTACAACAGTTGGTAGTGTGTACTTATTGCTAATATTGTGATGCGCCTTGTAAATTCGTGTTCAGTGTGATTAGTTATGTCGATTTATATAATTTTTTGAAAATCTGCGATTCGTAATAATTACCGCTATTTCCTTTAAGGTACTAAGTAATTTGGGGGAAAATTAAATTCTGCATTAAATGTGCGGATGAAGTTTCATGAAATAAATTGTCATCGGCTAGGTATTGTGTTTTTATTATTGCTGCGAAGTTACGTTCATATCAGTGAAGACATTTAAATGTTATAAGCAATGAGTGATTTTTTTTCGTAAGCTAAGTGGTAGGTCTTTAGAAACATTAGTGTTGTGTGCTATAAAAACTGCGTGGCTGGACGAATTTCATGAAACTTGCATCGAGTGACAAATATTACTGTGGAAGTATGCTGTAAAAATTTGGATCAATTCTGTTCAGCCATTGAGTTTCATGACAGTTGTTTTCGTTACTCGTAACGTAATAGCCACGGCCGCCATTTTCTTGTGCGTAATTTTGTATTAAAACATGGACTTGTGAGGTATTTATGGAATATAATTCTACCCGTAAATGTTGAACGTAATTCTTAAGTTCTTTGACGATTGTTTAACACACGTTGTATTCTATATGAAGAAGTAAATTCACAGTATTCTCTAAAAGCGTGCCTTTCTTTAACGGGTGAGCATATCAGCTATTCATAGTTTTTAAAGGTGAACGTTCGAAACGTCTTGGCGCTGTTTTTATAACGGGGAAAATAATGTTTAAATCTTCTGTTACATTTCTTATGTCCTAGTAAGCGTTGACCATAATTAAAAGCATTAATTTACTTCCAAACAGAAAAAGAATCGTGAACATCAAACAATATTCACAACCCCATTAAATCGTGAAATTAACGTGTGCGTGTTTATAGTGCTTATTTATTACTGTTTGTTGTTTATTTAATGAGTATTGTTATAATATGATTTATGGTTCATCATCATACCTTAACGGGGCTATAGAAGCGTAACAAGATGTTGATAAGGATAGTGTAATGAACACTATATAAAAGGGGTTTATTTAACACTAATATTGAACAATGTTATTTCAATATGAACATGTTTGGCAATGCACGGGAGGAGCTATACAAATATACCAAAATATTAAATTATAATAAATTATAAAGATTTAATTATCCTTATTCTGAGTAAAGTATATTTGGAGAGTCCCCATCTTGTTTATGATCCTAGAGGCTGATTAATATGAAGGAAGTCGACACCCAATACGCCCTTTTTACTTGGTCTTCTTGTTCCAATGGCCCGACGACAAAACGATACCGCCCACGTGCTACGCTGCCTTATATGGGTTGCGTTGTCGCCGTTTACTGACCAATGGAGGGGGTTTCTGTGGTTTGCGATTTCACAACTAATTTCAGTAATCACGGCCCATGTCCTGGATAAATATGTGAAGGTGTGATCAGGCAGGCCGCTCAGTTAAGGTCTGATCACACCTCGTAACATCTCCCACAATGTTCACTAGCGAGATTCTCTCATCTCGCCCTAGAGTCCGTGTGAATTATGTAGAATATTGGGAGTGGCGGAGTTCATCTTGTGGCAGTGGGAATATGGATAGGGTTGAAGTCCTTTTCGCTACGGTAGAAAATGTTTTTGAAAGAAATTATAGTAGACGGAGAAGATAGGTATAAGGAACTGCCAACTGCTGCTGTCTTGCAGTTCTCAGTCAAGGGTGAGCCGTACAAACGCTGTGGTGTGTGTTTGCAGTGGCCGTGCGGGCATTGAACTTCAATTGTGCTGGGTGTGCAAAGTGTCTTCAACGCGAGCGCGACAGTTGTCCCGCGGACGGTTTGCGAACTCATGAGCCTTTCTGGAGTATGTGAGTCCCTAAGTACTGCGTGGCGTGAATTGTTCATAACCTTAATTCTTGTAAGGAAAGAGAAAAAAATTAATTATTAATAATTAATTGTAATGAAAATATGAAACTATATTTTAAACTCAAAATAATACAAATTTGGTAAGCTAACTGATCCCCGGTACATTAATTGTTTTGTTTATGTTTGCACAGGAACTAAAATTCCTGGAAATGTTACATGTTATTACAGTGTAAAAGCAGTGATGTAATAATATTACATATTGAGTGATACGTGACGTCATGGTGGTAGGATATAGATAGTATTGTATCGAAACGTAGCATGTTATTAAATTAATTATTCCAACTTACATTAATTATGAAAATAAAACAAAGGTGCAGCTGCATTTCAACTACGTTTCAATACGTAAGTGGGTAATGGAAAGCATACTTAAAGAAACAAAATAATATTATATGTATTATAATATACACTAATAGCTAAAGATAGCAAAACAGTTGTTGAAGGTAATAAATGTTACGTATTTTACAATAAACATGTGTTTATAGACAATTATATCTATAAACTCTATTAAATTTTACAGAATGTTTTCTGAAGTTACACTTTTTTTGGCGTATTGAGGGTAAAAGTTTAGTGTACAACGGAAGTTGCGCCCGCACAGTGTAACGGAGTGAACATTGCAATCAAGCAGATAATACATGCTGTTACTTAGCAACCAGCATTTGAGGTTATGCACGTATCGTTGTATAATCAAATTTTAAAATTGTTTTCAAGTATTTGAGGTTATGAGCGAAAATTTCATTTTAGTCACGCCAAAGAAGTATAACATCTGACGCACGTACATAAGTACACGCACTTTTTTTTTTTTTACAAAAGCCAAAATTTTAAATTACAGTGATAAGAATGTCATTACTTTTCTTAAAGATTACATTAATTTTGCCACGAGGCAGGCGTCACTATTTTCTGATTCCGACTTTTACAATGTGGGAATTTATTCAAAGAAGATGTTAGTTGTGTGGGTACAGTTTCATAAATCAATTTTTTTTCTAGTCACAAACATTGGAATATAACTTTTTTTACCTTCCAAATTTTTTTCATTGTAAAACTGGTTTGAATTTTTTTTGTTATACATTATAATTCACAAAACCTTTGATTTTTAGGCTTCCTATTAGTAATATTGATTTCTTAAGTTATAAGTTCTAATATACAATCATAAACTTTGAAAGTAAATTTTTTCATTAAGTTGTACTGTTACCTGCAGGCTGAAGTGTAAGTGGTGTAAATAAAATATGGGAACTGCTGGTTACCTGTATATAGTGTTACGACTCGCAAGCTGGGTTACGCGGTAGAGCTGATGCTGTGTAATGAACGTGTGCGTCTTGACGACGTTGCTATGTGTGACGTCAGAACTGATGTCCTGCTGCCTCTGCTATCGCGGAAATTGCATTAGCCGCACTCCGGAGGGACTTTGTATGAGAGGTTATTACGTCACTGCTGGTTGCTGCTGTTCATTAACGTGCAGTACCGTTGTTATGAAACTTACAATTGAATTTATTAACAAAATACATTCACAGCTTGTGTAAACATCTTATTTAAAATTGACTTTAAATTAATAATATGGCCCTAATATCTTATGTGGAGTAGGGTAACGTGTAAAATTCACATGTGAATTGTATCTTGGTTTGATTATATTCCTGGATATATTTGATTTCTGGGTGTTTCCGAGCTTGGAAGCTTATATGCTGAGACATGCGTTAAGGCTCATTAATTTTTAGATTGTCTTTGTCAATTTCTCTCTAATACTGTATCTGCATGCTAACATATGTTACCATTATGTAGTTACGTTATGCTGCTTTTAATCCAGTTCTGAGTTAATGTCTACAAATTGGGAGAGTTATACAAGTACCTATTCTAATACTTTTTTTTTCTCTGAAAATAATTTATTTAAGTTAGCTGTTAGCGCGGATAAATATTTTTATGTGTAATGCTATTAAGGAAGAGGGACCTCAACACATAATATATGTAAAACATTATGAAACTTATTATGCAAAATATAATATTTTAGTAGAGAGGAAAGGGACTTACAAAAAATTAAGTAGGTAGTAATTACAATACTTATTTCACACAAACGGGGTGGGGAAATCTGCACTCGATGACTTACACCAGGGAGGTCAAAATAAAGTGCCCACGGGGTAAACTTCCGCAACTGTGTAGCGTAGAATTACCCCGCAGCGAAAGTCCGACATATCACCAGATTGCACCCCTACTGCCTGAACCTTTTCAAGGCCAGTAGAATACAGAAGGCAGGCCCCTCTGGTCGGGTCACCACTCCAACAGAGGCCAAGAAAAAGTGTACCGCGTCTCTAACGCGAAATGAAATGTTGACCCCCTAGGTAAGAACTTCTAACAAATTGGGCGAATTTGGGTAGGCCTAAACCATGAGCAGACAGTTACAGTCGAAGTGGGTGTGTCTCGCGCACTATTTCTTCTTGGCGTCGGTTTCAGCAGTCTGCGCATCAAATACATGACTGGCACGGCGTGTCTCTTGCACGTCCGAAGGCCGCGAGGATTGTTTAAGTCCTCGGATCACAGAACTGCGTGAACCCTACGGAGTTCATTCTGCCCCATGTCCGTATGGCAATGGATTGAAGGAAGTACGTGAAAATATGGGAGTATTGTGAACTTAACTAGAACAGTACAACTTAGGTTTAAAGTCGACATGAGGAAGTACGATTGCAGTTTAGCAAACGCTGTGGCACGCGAGCCTCGAGGAAGTGCTAATGCGGAGAATGTGTTGCCTCGGCACTTTGCAACTAGGTCGCGTCGCCTGGCACGTAGCTGCGACTTCTCGTCCTTCCATATGACAACTAATAACGTAATACGGGCTTTATGTCACAATACTAACATTTCGTTGTTAACTGTCATTCCTTATTTCTATGTATAATATGAGAAATTTCTTAAAATAAAATAATGTATTAAATTAGCTCGATTTGAAAGTTAATATAATGAAAATGTTCACGGGAATAANAAAATAATGTATTAAATTAGCTCGATTTGAAAGTTAATATAATGAAAATGTTCACGGGAATAAGAATTACTATCACAACAATAGTTTCGTTCCAAATTACACTACCCAGCGCACACAGGGCAATTACATTTTAATTTAGATTGCTGCAATGGTTTTGTTGGGGGAAATTGAGCACAAATTTATTTACGTGATTAGGAACGTACGAAACATTATTAATTACTTACAATTGAAATACTGTTTGTTATTTAGGAATCAACGTTTTACTATGTAAGTTAAGATATTTGGCTCTAAATTATAAATTTTTATTTAAACGTTATTCATTATCTTAAGTTTGTGTCATGAGATTATTTAAATGGCATTGTTTCTGGAAACCTACATTTTTAATGTTTTAATGTTAAAAGTGGACGTGGTTGATTTATTGTTACAACTCCTACGGAAATTAGTGTAGGTGGGAGAGGTGGTAATTTATTTTAATGTGGGCGTGGATGGAAAGTAACTGATGCAAGGCTGCGAGAGGGTAGGGAGGACCCTAGCCTCCACCATTTGTTATGATATTATTTATCATTCTTCATCATACCTTAACGGGACTACACGGGGGCATAGAAAGTTATTTATAAGAGTTATGTAAAGAATACTATATAAAAGAGGTTTATTTAAAATTAAAGTTATACAATATTAATTCAGTATAAACATATTTGGTTATGCGCGGGGGGAGCTGTACCAATATACTGAAACATTAAATTATATAAAATTAAAAATATTTAACCCACCATATTTTGAGTAAAGTCTAATTGGAGAGTCCCCACCTTGTTCAAGATTCCGTAGGCTGATTAAGATGGCGGAACTCGACGCCCGGACACACCCATATTCTTTAATCTTCTCGTTCCAATGGTCCCCGTTTACTGGTCGATGGAGGGGTTTTCTGTGGTTTGCAATTTCAAATCTAATATCAGCAATCACGGTCCGTGTCCTGGATAAATATGCAAAGGTGTGTTCAGGCAGGCCACTCAGTTAAGGTCTGGTCACAACTCGTTACAGTATAGAGTGGATATTTAAGCCAGCTGAGTAAACACCTGCGAAAGTCACATGGCAGTGTTTATTTTGATAGGTATTTGGAAAGATATGCGACCAAAGGGCTGAAAATAGAAATTCAGCAGGGCTTTCAAAAGTGCTCACTTTACCGTGAACAGCATTTACAAAGAGTTCTTGATCCTGAATGTGGCATTTCTAGTTTTTACTTGCGACTTCTAAAAGTCTATCTGTAGCTCAGTGAGCAGTGCACAGCGCCCCTACCCTCTTCCAACTTGCATATTATGTGAAGCCAAATCTTGTCAGTGAGTTGTTGGAACTGACTTATTTTCTAAAACCAAATCATTTGATTGATCTAACAGATGTATATGTTAATCAAATTGATACGAGATATTTGTGTGTAAGACGTTTGCTATTCACGAATGTGTTTTCAAATTAATGTGATTATTATTGCTAAGCTCCTACAGCGGCTGCCGTGATGAGGGGGGGAGGGCTTGGTTGAAAACAGTGGCGTTTGGGGTAAGGGCCTACTATCGTTGGATCTTGGGGCAAAGGAAAACCTCCAGGGGTGTCAATGGCTTACTCCTGGGAAATTTTTCTAATTAAAGCCTTAAAAAGTTGATTTTTAAGCCACCACATAAAAATTTAAAACTCGCGGAAGCTTATTTAAAAATAATTTTGTTAATTACACTTATAGCAATTTAATATGTGAATACCAAATGTAAAATTTATTGTACTATTTAAAACAAAAACTTTTGTTTAGATAAGAATAACTTTTAATTTTCACTTATAAAAGCAGATTGGTGTCTTGTGACCGCAAACATACTACTTTCTTGACTGGGAAAATAAGTGAAGCAACTAGAACGTTTCGTGTGGTGATGCGGGAGTGTTACAATATTGAGTTATTATACTGTTAAAACAAAACAAGACGGCTCAGTTCCTACGAAGACTCAGCACACTTGTCGAGAAATTTGATGTAGTCTATTCTGTCCGAGTTCTCTTTCGACTGCGATAAGCATGATTGCCCTCAATACCTCTGGCATCATCATGCTTCGTGGCCTCCTATTAACAATCCACAGCTTGCTAAAGCATCGGTCTCATGAAAGCTGAGTACAAGGAAGTTTAAGAGGAACCTTGTATAACTTAAATACATCCCTTTTGCTATTTTTCAAAGACCGTGTTTTTTTCAGAAACACGAACCAATGGATCTGTAGTAATACTTGCCATAGAGGTTTTTTATCGTGCCTTTGACTCTTTGCTGCCACATTTTTAATATGTATCTAAAATACCAGATCGAATCTGGGCTGGGCCTTAACTAATTCCATGAAGTTCCCATGAATGCACGGATCAGCAATTCGATATTCAGCTTCACTACTGCGACGTCCACAAAATTCCATTTCTTGACGAGCCATAACAAATATAATTTCTAAAATCTTGTACATATGCATCTTCTTTCAGATATCTGATAATTGCGTTAAAAATAAAATGTTCCTTTTGGTAGACTGCTTCACAGATCTATCAAAGGGAAAAGTAAAATATGCCTTAGTAGCAACTCAGTGGCTGTTAGAGACTTCATGTCACTGAATTACAATGTAAACCGCACCAGATTTTCATAAAACTTCATTACCTCAACCTGTCACGAATGAAATCACACAGATTCCACTGTTTAGTCCGAAACCCGTGCAAACACAAAATAAAATAATTCTCTTAACTGTAGAAAAAGACAGTCACATCAATTTCTCAACTACTTCCTGTATATAAGGGTTTGTCTTTGTTGAAGGCCAGCGTCACAGTATTTCCACGTTGTTTTTTAGGCTGAATGGGGCGATGTCGAATGAGTATCGTTTTCTCCTCTTCTATCAACTGCCTTTGGGGTCAATTGAAAAGCAGAGTTTCTTGACGGCATTCTATGGAGTGTTATTATTCACACCCCCTCAATTGGTAGAAACATCAGAAACTTTCGCATGAAGGTTGCCATAATTAATGTCTTCATTCGTTTCGTTGCCAATAACTAAAGCACCCTTAGCGTTGTTGTATGGTGTTACAATCTATGAATTAGATACCTATAGTGTCTGAAATGCCTTCTAAGTTATGTGTTTGACTTAATCTAGAAGCACAATTTAAACATTTTTTGGTTCCTTCAGGAGATTACATTTTATCAGACTAGCTTTCTTCTACAGCAGTACCAACATAAATGCTCGTATTTTTCTTGCATGATGGTCCAACCTTTAAAGTAGATATTGTGTTCCCAGCAACATTCTGTGTACTATCTTCGACCAGTTTCCCACAAATGTCTTTTCCATCGTTCTCTCTGTCGACGAGAAAAGTTACTTTAAAATAATGAGCTGTACTTTCCTCACATTAAATGTACAAAATAAATTTCTGGTGTTCTTATACGCAATTATTTGACTCAGATAAAAAGCTAGCTCCACTTCCAAAAGACAGTTTCCTCTGTTTTGGGTCTGATACTGCCCTTTGCATGTCTTTCTCTACGACTTTCCGCCTTTCCTCAGCTTCAGTTTATTTCTTTTGTTTATGTCCATAGTTGGTTCGGCACACTCAAAACATTATCAAATAACATTATACTATAGTATATTCGCAGTTTCTTCACACATTTTTGAAAGATCATGAGGTGTTCGGTTGTTTCTTAAATATGCCGTATCACAAGCGTTTTATACTTGTGTTGACAAAGCTACCGTATTTTTGATTAAATTTCAATTTCATTTAAAATTAGTTTGGAGGAAACAGTGAGAAAATAGGTGTGCTGGTAATGTCTATTAACAAAAAGTTCTTATGTAAAATATTATTACACTGAGCCCGCACGAATGCGGTGCGCTGTCCCTTTGGTGTGATTTTCTAGACTCGGTTATGCTTTGTTTGCACGAGGTGGAGGAATATCTTGAAAGTAAGGAGGGTCTGAGTGAAGTTAAAAGTAACCATGAATGAACAATATGAATTAATGTACTTTCAAATAGTTTTCTTAATTTACATTTCAATTAACTTTTATTTTTTTACAAGACGGGCACCATTAAATGATATGATAGAAATATCTGCTCTGTAATTATTGACAATTTTATTTCAGAGTGTTAACTCCTAGTGAAAGTAAGATGATGTATTAAATCCCGTGTACAGGAGACACAAGGATGTGGAAAGCTTCGGTAAACAATGAATTAAAAAGTGATTTAGCTGTGGAAGTGGTTGCAGTCTGGTATAGTATTGAATAAAGACCATTTACCTATGTATAATGCAATTAATTTCGACTAACAATCTTGGTTTCTATGCATTTTACACTAACATCATCTTATATGCGTTTTCTAGTATGGTGGTCAGGTGGGAATAAAGGATAGTTTCTATATAGTTGTGTATACTGCGCATGCCATAGCTTAAACAATAACATATTTACGAGGCAGTCTTACAGGGTAAATCTGAGTGGCACTGGAACAGAGGTATTTTTTTCTTAGAAGTGGGAGAGGTTATTAATCGGAAACACGAGTTAGCGATATTTTAATTCGTATGTTAATTTCATTTCACATTTCTTCATAATGATATTTTGTACGAAATCCTGACGGTAAAGAGTAGCTTGCAAAAAGAGTTTGGCCACCCTTGTTATTTTCATTATGAGGGGAGGTATTAAATAGAGACTCATTTTAGGTTGAAGAGCCCGATATCATAAAACAAAGTTTCAAGAATTGTAGTTTAAGCTCACTTCTTTTCCGATTATAGAAAATACAATTTAAAATGTTGATATTTGAGAGCTTATATCTCCCTTAATATTCAGTTTAGGCGGAAAGTCTCCCATGTATTTTCCAATTGATTTTGCATAAGGAATCACCTCACGAAGTTTGTCAACTGAGTTCCGCTCCCTCCTATACAACTGGCCTATTTTTGTTGGCATATATATATTAGACAGCAATATCTTGATTATAAACGTAATTATAATGGTCGTTATATCCCTAATAATTTCACAGTTAAATTAATCTACTTATTAATTAATTGAACAGGCCCCCGTGGCAATTTTTTCGATTTTACATGTGGCTACGAAATTCAAGTGTTGAAGAAACACTTTTCTATATCTCGTAGTCTCTGCACATTAGACGTTAGTGAATTGTTATCAGACGTTAGTGAATTGTTATCAGACGTTAGTGAATTGTTATCAGCGAGGAAATGATATTTTTTCAGTGTTGAAATTGAAATGAAATATTATAAAAAAGGTTCATTTCGGCTTAAAAGTAGACGGACTTATTTATTTTGAATTGAACGAGTGGCATTAATTTTTAGCTGCATTAATATTCAAATCTACATAAAAACAGGATTTTTTTCCACAAATTATTTAATTTTGTAATGGAAATCGATGAGGACGTATTTCTTGCTTGTCACAGATTCTTGTCACTCTTTTTGGTGGCTTTTTTNTTTAATTTTGTAATGGAAATCGATGAGGACGTATTTCTTGCTTGTCACAGATTCTTGTCACTCTGCTATCATACACACTAATCTACTAAAGATTAGCAACATTTATAACACTCAGCACATGTAACAACTGGCCGGACTGTTGTGTGTCCCAGGCTTTGGCTCAGTAGTGACACAGCTTATCGCGTTTCACCACTAACAAGCAACTGTAGTAATTATACCGCTCAAACCATTTCGACATAGGTATCCCTAAATATGAATTAAACATGATTTGTTTGTGGTTTGTACTCTTAATAAGGTTTAAACGTCTCTGGGTACAGCATATTTTTCAATTCAACGGACAGGCGTAGGGAAAAGATTTCCATGTTTCACCCCAGTCCCCAGACCTGAGAACACTTAAAGCAGCTCAACCGTGTGTCATCNGTAGGGAAAAGATTTCCATGTTTCACCCCAGTCCCCAGACCTGAGAACACTTAAAGCAGCTCAACCGTGTGTCATCGAGCTATTATTTATACGAAATCTTCTAAATGACAGGATGGAAAAATTATACCGTAGTTAAAATCCCTGTTCATTTTCTTTAATTTGATTTATTCCTAAACGTTGCTTTTATTTCTTGATGTAGGCAAATTTTGATATGCTTTGTGTTTCCGTATGTTTTAAAAACAATATAACGTGTTTCTAAAACATGGGGAGAAATTTCGGCAGTGTACTCCTGATGCAAATATACAACTTAAATGTAAGTACCACTTTTCCCGTCAAGCGATTATTAAGGAATCTGTCAGCCCCTGGAAAATCCTCTTTTAAATTGCCTTATACTGTATTGTGGTTTGCCTATCTGGTATGCAACACACGTTTTATTTTGAATGTTCAACATGAATTATCTCGCAAACTGTTCACCTGAGATTGTTCCAATAAGACGACTTCTTTTGTTAATTTAGACGTGCTGATTCACAGGTGGTCTTTATAAATTTCTTATAACGTAGTGTTACAAAGTTAGATGCAAACATAGGGTGCCAACAGCAATTTCCAAAACGAAGAGGGATGATATTACCTACCGCTTTTTTAGAGAAGTAAGATCTCCTTTCTACAAAACCACATTCACCGATCTGTTGCTTAATCTCACGTGGTTTCGAATATTTTCAAGTAAACGTTTTTTTAAATTAAAATTTGCGTGTGCGTAGCTTCCTTAATAATCAATTTAGGGAACACGTTGAGTAACGTTGCGGTTTTCCAGGTATTATATTTGTCTTTTGTTGAAGATTATTTTATTATGGCGACTACTAATTAACATAATTTTCAAATTAAGATTTATTATATGATTTAAACGAAGTGCAGCGTAAGTTTGGTTGTCACGAGTTTGTTGATGTAGAAATTATTTAAAGGTTATTGCTGTTGTTATTGTTATGATTCATTTGTCCTTAGAGTGTATGAAGTATTGCAAATTTTCGATCACATAAAATTAAAGATAAGAGTCCTGGTCGGCTCTCGTCTCGTCATTCCTAATTGGAGGAGAAAAGTGGCGTGGTCAGACGACAGCCAATCAGAGAGCAAATAACAAAAAGTGTGAAGCTGAAGTTCGAATTAAACTTCTTTCTGTTACAAATATAGTCACCACCGTCAAGCACAGTCGCCTTTGGGTGATGAAGAAGTAAAAATTAAATAATAATTAATAATATGTAGACTTAATTACTATAACTACTACAATATGTGTTAAGTTGTGTTTCATAGATAATGGAAATATATTTATAGTTGTCTAATTTATTGAAGAAGAAGGAGTTAAAATAAAAATGGAGAACAGAACATTGACCTCGTATTTCCACATATCGAGACACTGCCACGATAATTTTTCAAACTTGTTAACTGCAATTGTTTTCGCGTTACATCTGAATTTTTAATCAGCAGGCAGACCCTATTGTTTTATCTGTTCATGTAAATGTTTCTATGCCAAATAGTTTCAAGTATATGGACAAAGACGAATTTTGTTCTTTAATAAATTACAGTCATAGGCCTACATATTTTGGCATTGTAAAAGCAACATTCAATCCTCAATATATATAAAAGTACTGAGTACTTAATGTATATGAATGTTATCTTAAAATTATCGTATTTCAATATGTTTATCATAATATAGCAATTTAGACTTCGTGTAGGGTCTAGTTATAGTATTGCAAAATCAAATACATTTATTGGTTCAAAAACTCAACTTTTGTAAAAACTGAATTTTTTTATGGGAGAGACACTGTAACGGCTTGCTTTGTCATAAAAAGCAAATTTTTTGGTGACGACCGTCACATAGAGAGGACTGGTGTCTTCGTGTACGAGTGACGACCGTCACATAGAGAGGACTGGTGTCTTCGTGTACGAGTGACGACCGTCACATAGAGAGGACGAATGACTGGTGTCAGATCAGTCCATTTACCATCTTGAGTCTTCGTTTACGAGAACCAAGTTGGTATAAATGTTTTAAGTTCCACTGTTAACGAAGAGTCGCACTGGCTATAAAGTTCCCAATTATAACTGTGCATTCGAAGCTAATTTTATTANCGTGTACGAGTGACGACCGTCACATAGAGAGGACTGGTGTCTTCGTTTACGAGTGACGACCGTCACATAGAGAGGGCGAATGACTGGTGTCAGCTCAGTCCATTTACCATCTTGAGTCTTCGTTTACGAGAACCAAGTTGGTATAAATGTTTTACGTTCCACTGTTAACGAAGAGTCGCACTGGCTATAAAGTTCCCAATTATAACTGTGCATTCGAAGCTAATTTTATTANGTTCCACTGTTAACGAAGAGTCGCACTGGCTATAAAGTTCCCAATTATAACTGTGCATTCGAAGCTAATTTTATTATGAAAGTGCAGTGCAAGATAACGTATGATACTGCACTTTTTCTAGCACATTTTGCCAACTTACCGTTGTAATTGTTGCCGTCAACGTCCATCCCATTTGAAATGCTGATTCCAAACCCACGGATGGATTTGTTTATGTCGGAGCCTAAAATACGCTGACTGTACTTGGTGCTTATTCCGTCTCTATGGCCATGGTAGATGTAAATGGCTCCTCTTCTATCTCCACCATCATAAGGAGCTCCAACTGCAACATCTATAGACAAACACAAAATGACTTCTTCAGTGTCGGTGCCG
Organism: Clitarchus hookeri; assembly: GCA_002778355.1. Taxonomy (NCBI): domain Eukaryota; kingdom Metazoa; phylum Arthropoda; class Insecta; order Phasmatodea; family Phasmatidae; genus Clitarchus; species Clitarchus hookeri. Next base: position 63,551 of record NQII01004017.1, read on the forward strand.
GATATTAATTAATACAAGCAATAAAGTCTTTGTGGTTTATTTTTATACCTATATTCTCTAAAGTAATGGCTGCACGCATATTCTGTGCTGCTGTATTATTTCCCTCTCAATTCACTTGGAATGGGCGTATATGTTACACCTGTGACTCCATGATTTCTACTAATTTTAATTTTTTTTTAAAGTAGCATTAAAAGTTAAATGATAAACCAACTGAAATGTATCATAACAAATCACATCTTCTAATAGTGTTGGAAATCTAAATGAAATTAAAATTAACAGGAACACAGGTTTAACAAAAATAAATTAAACCATTTTTACTATTCACATACTGTAGTACCCAAATGGCTAATAAAATATCACGTTTTACATAAGATTTAGTAATTATGCTGAGATAGTACTCAATAAGAGATATGTCACCCTTAATAATAATAATTCTGCACTTCCAGTTTTTCAAAAGGTTCAGGAAATTACTCGCCTATGTTGCTAAACAGTACACGTCATTATGAGATACATACTAAAGATGTTTGCATTTCTTAACTTTAGCCTGGCTACATGTCCTATGCACACCTTACATGTGTAGACCTTGGTAGCGACGATTGCGATGTAAATAGAACGCTGGGCTTCAAATTTGTGTACCAGCGTGTTATAACTGGCATCCACTCTTTACCAAATCTAGTCAATGAATACGATTTTGTGAACCCGTGTACTTTAATGCGAAAACAAAATGTATCTTTTTACATGTACATATTGCCATTAAGTTACGAGCACAATAGTTACCGAAGGTCTTGAATTCACGCAATAAGCTACAAAATTGAAAAGTTATTTTTATAACACCTCAAAATCTAAAATAGAAAAAAAATGGTGTATTAAGTGTGATTTTAGGCTAAAAAATATGGAAGGAAGAAACCTCTGTCACAACAATTGTAACAAATAAAACTTGACAACAGTTACCTGGGTAGCCGTCTATATTGACGTCTCCTATACAAGCAATGCTCGTCCCAAAATTCGCTCCATTCACTCCGTCGCCCACTATTTTATTTTCGCCTGTAACTTCTTTCAACCGTCCCTGAAACAGAGTAAGAGCACATTCATTTATATGCAGTGCTTTGTTAATATGATCAACTGGTTTGAGTCTTTGTAGGCACAATGTAACGTTATACCTGCTGCACTTCTGTCACAGTGGCATACCAAGAGCTGCTCTCTTGCATCAGAAAATGTCGTACTATAATATTTGAAACCATCGCACTTCGCGTCTGAATTCCAGACGTGATAAACCACTTCTTTACGGAAGTTATGATAGTTTAGTAATCTTTAGTTCAGAAAAGTTGAACAATAATATCATCAAACAATTTCCACTATAAAAAAAGTTTTCCGTACATTAAATGTTTACATTTACATTTTCTAAATAACATATGTAACATTTGTAAGGCACATTGTATAATTTTACAGTGATTTTGCTGTATCCAAAGAAAGCATAACAATTTATCCCGAAGTTTCNTTGTAAGGCACATTGTATAATTTTACAGTGATTTTGCTGTATCCAAAGAAAGCATAACAATTTATCCCGAAGTTTCTAAACCACTTCAGGACACTGAAAGGATAGTTTTTTACTATAGACTATTTCCCTACACAGTCCGAGCTACTAGTTCCTCTATAATGATCACTTAAGCAATATTAATGACTAGCTGTGCACGCGGCTCTGCTCGTGTGAACTACAAAATTATTGTTTAGGTTTTTTTTTTAATAANTTGTAAGGCACATTGTATAATTTTACAGTGATTTTGCTGTATCCAAAGAAAGCATAACAATTTATCCCGAAGTTTATCTCGGTGAAGCTTGAAAACCACTTTGGCGAGCGTATTCTCGGTTGAGTTGTCTGACAAATGTGTGAACTTCTATTGCTTACCTTTTTTTATAGTTCATTAACCTCGTCCATTTATAACTATGTGGTACTTGTATTATAGACATTTAACATATTTTACTAGTACTCACACCAGATGCCATTTTTCACAAGTGTCGTACAGTTTGCCAATAAAAGGTGGTTTCCAGTACGTGTACTAAATGACGTGTATTGCGATGTAAATAATTGTACGTGACACCGAGCGAGGTAATAAAGTGGACTCGCATTCGGGAATATCACTGTTAGGATCTGGGTGTAACCGTCCAGATTTCGGTTTTCCATGTGTTTCTAAACCACTTCAGGACACTGAAAGGATAGTTTTTTACTATAGGCTATTTCCCTACACAGTCCGAGCTACTAGTTCCTCTATAATGATCTCTTAAGCCATATTAATGACTAGCTGTGCACGCGGCTCTGCTCGTGTGAACTACAAAATTATTGTTTAGGTTTTTTTTTAAATAAAGTTAAATTTTACTTAGTGATAATTAAGTTTTTTATGGGTAAACAACAGCTTGAATTTTGCGTATTTATTTATTCAGAAATTAAATGGTAAAAACACTTATTACTTATTAGTATTTCTCTGTTGTAGATAGATATATGCTACCGCGGAGTTTGTTTAGGTTTTTTTATTGTACACAATTCTTAACTACATGATATTGTTAGACCTTTAACGGTTTAGACAGCGTATTGCAANTAGGTTTTTTTATTGTACACAATTCTTAACTACATGATATTGTTAGACCTTTAACGGTTTAGACAGCGTATTGCACGAGAGCGCACTGGCGGCAAACTTTTTTCCGACTTGATTCACTATTATCTTCGCTGATTATTCCTTGTGTTACTTTANGAGAGCGCACTGGCGGCAAACTTTTTTCCGACTTGATTCACTATTATCTTCGCTGATTATTCCTTGTGTTACTTTACGTAACAAAATATATACTAAAACCTGGCCAGAAACATAGCTATGAATTTTTAAAAAAAACATGTAAATCGGATAAGTGGTTCTCGAGTGATAAGCGCACAAGCAGACAGACAGAGAGACGTTGAGTTTTATGATATGTATAGATGAAGATGGTGAGTGTGGTGTTGAGAGACTAACCTGGTCCTGGCTGAGGAAGATATAGACCCGGCCCTCGTCCCAGCCTGTCCTACCCGGCTCTCTGAGCGCATGATGAGGAGCCCCCACCAGCAGGTCGTCCAGTCCATCATTGTTCAAGTCCACTACGCACAGCGACGCGCCGAAGTACTCCCCTACCTGCTCGCCAACCTTCTCCCCCTGGATGTCGAGCGAGTGATTCACCCCAGGTGACAGGCCGAACACGAACACCTGCGACCAGCATACACCTGCGCTGCATCCACTCGGTCTGCTGCCCACTAAAACACTCACTGCCAGTCAAGTCCACTTTTACATGACACAGTTTCACACAGAAGTGGTAAATGTGGCATGGCGCCTTGGTTATAACGGATTATTGACTGCTTGGCTATCATCTCAAGTAGGTAAACATGCATAACGGTTGGAGGTGGCACTTGGTGTCGGTCAATCATATCTAATCCTGACGACCTAGAACTTGTGTGACCTCAACAGCGATCTCGAGTGGCTTTGACCTTGGGTGTCATTTTATGACCTCGATGACCTAGAATAAACTTAAGCCCTTCAAATTTCCAAAAAAAAAAAAAAAACGGAAAAATTGATAATTTCTTAACCCTTTCATTCCCATTGTAGACCATTGTAAACAAGTTGCATAGGAAGGTTATAGTTTACCGGTAGGTACTGTACTCTACGAGGCTCGGTGCCTAATTATCTTTCCTTTGGGTGACTGATTCTTTTATCGTGCTATTGCTCTATGTTATGAAAGGTTCATATCACTGACCACNTTATCTTTCCTTTGGGTGACTGATTCTTTTATCGTGCTATTGCTCTATGTTATGAAAGGTTCATATCACTGACCACCAAACACACTTGTCATAATGAAACAAGTTCTTTGTCAACTTAAGTACAGCAATCACCAAAATATTTGTAATTGTAACACTGTAAATTTTTAATTAATATGGGCATGAAGGGGTTAAATTAACAAATTGGTAATAACGTTTTAATAAAAATTAATTGGTGACAATTTTTTTAAATAAAGATGACAAAGAAGTCCTATATTCGACTCCCAAAGAGTGAACCCCTACGCAGGAGATGTTATTGAAAGAACCACTAATAAATAAATAAATAACTTTCATTATTTTTGGTTTATTACCCTCCTCCTTTTTACAAACATATTTTTTTACTATCNTTATCTTTCCTTTGGGTGACTGATTCTTTTATCGTGCTATTGCTCTATGTTATGAAAGGTTCATATCACTGACCAAACACACTTGTCATAATGAAACAAGTTCTTTGTCAACTTAAGTACAGCAATCACCAAAATATTTGTAATTGTAACACTGTAAATTTTTAATTAATATGGGCATGAAGGGGTTAAATTAAAAAATTGGTAATAACGTTTTAATAAAAATTAATTGGTGACAATTTTTTTAAATAAAGATGACAAAGAAGTCCTATATTCGACTCCCAAAGAGTGAACCCCTACGCAGGAGATGTTATTGAAAGAACCACTAATAAATAAATAAATAACTTTCATTATTTTTGGTTTATTACCCTCCTCCTTTTTACAAACATATTTTTTTACTATCTTATTTATAGTTGTGGCATATTTCGTACCAATCATATATTAATAAAATCTATAAAATATTATTTATTACAAATATTTTGGCATGTCAGTTGACCGGGAATCACCATACATCAGGCCACTAGCCATATTTTTTTTCCAGGCAGGGGTGGATCCAAACACTTATTTGGAGAAGGGGGAAAGGGGGGGTTCTAAAGTTATATAAACACGTGATTTCTTAAGAAGAAAGAAAGAAGATAATAAATTATGAAATACAAAAAACATACAACTTAATAACCTTTCTACATATTATAGACATTGTTCTTTATGGGTAGTTTAACAATACAAAAACATTAAATTTAATAAAAGGTAAATTAGTAACAGGGAGTCACAATTTGACACCATGCAAAAATTAATGNATACAAAAACATTAAATTTAATAAAAGGTAAATTAGTAACAGGGAGTCACAATTTGACACCATGCAAAAATTAATGCATGTGTTCCTTTAAGAAAAATTACAGAAACTCCAACACAATTATACTTCTACACTCCTTCACATCTCTTGCTCACTGCTTTGGATGAAAATGTTATAGGCGCAAATGTAAATGTATCAAGTCGATTTTAATACTTAATAATACTAATAATGAAAGAGTGACTAAATTTATGATATGCATTCTTTGTTGACAGTGCAGTTTATTTTCAGGTGGACTCACTAACGAATAAACAGTATCTTCAGTGCAACAACCCACCTCGCTCTACATTCTTGCTGTTTCGCCATTAAGGAAACTAAAATATTATAGATTTGTCCCTTTATATTTATGCACAGTTCCAGTGTTACAATTCTGCTGTGAGTGACAGAAAGGGTACTTGTTCCGCTCAGTACACATGTCAACAGAAACAAAGCGATACTAACCGGGGAAGTGACAGTGTGCTGACGTTCCATGTCACAAGCTTGGCAGAGGAGGGTGGCCACCTGCGCGCGGTTTCATCTCCTTTATCCCCACCCCAAAGCACCGTTCCTGAGGAAGATCTTAGGCTCAAAGAAAGAACTGCTATATAACTGCAAATATTGCATTGGGGACTATGGAGACACCTGCTGTTGTGCAGAGGTGCGTGGAGGGTAGAAAATATCAGGCACTCTCTGCGATAGTTACACCAGGCCACTGTTTACCCGCTTAAAGCATTGTACAAGGAAAATATCAAAAATATATTATACGGTAATTTAAGAGTTACAGCTGTATTGTGGTTAACATTTGGGGCTTACGACGACGACGAGTCCACGGCCCTCTGTGAAATCGTTGTTTGCGCGTATACGTGTATCTCGGCAATTAAATGTTCTGAAAATACAACGTTTTGCCAGAAAAGATAAAAAAAAACAGTTATGTATGCTTCATGTTGTTATTTTTATCATATTAAGCCTACTCGTGGTGAAACAAATTCGTGAAAATGGTAATATATCACATTTTTAAAGCGTGCCTATGCAGTTTCCTTAAGCGGCAAGAGTGAGTGAAGAGATTTAGGTGGCTCGTAACAGCGAGGTCTTGAGAGCCGATGAGGGTGAAGCCCTCCCATCAAGCCCTGTTCGCCTTGATGGGAGGCGAGCAGTCTAACCGTTCAGCCACCATGGCCCCTCTTAAGTACAAACATACGGGTGTTTTTTAATCTGTGGGCTTTCGNAGCAGTCTAACCGTTCAGCCACCATGGCCCCTCTTAAGTACAAACATACGGGTGTTTTTTAATCTGTGGGCTTTCGTTGCAAGTAATGAAGTACCACTATTGCATATCTAATTAGCACAGTAGAGGACCGCGACGGAAACACGGCACGCCCTGCGCGTAGGAGCGATGAGGCACTGGGCGTGCGTGTTAGTGCCACCCGTATTGCTCCCTCGCATCTTGACCGAGGACGTGCAGCCGTGGACTTCTCTTAATGAGCAAGGTGTAAACCTCGGTTCGCTTACTGAACAGCGCACCAACTGAAATGCAAGGTGTTAATTATAGTTTAATATAGGGAAGTTTCTAAGTTTTATAAACCGATTACTGTAAACAAAGGACATTGANCATATCTAATTAGCACAGTAGAGGACCGCGACGGAAACACTGCACGCCCTGCGCGTAGGAGCGATGAGGCACTGGGCGTGCGTGTTAGTGCCACCCGTATTGCTCCCTCGCATCTTGACCGAGGACGTGCAGCCGTGGACTTCTCTTAATGAGCAAGGTGTAAACCTCGGTTCGCTTACTGAACAGCGCACCAACTGAAATGCAAGGTGTTAATTATAGTTTAATATAGGGAAGTTTCTAAGTTTTATAAACCGATTACTGTAAACAAAGGACATTGAAATTTTTCTAATTTAAATGTATTCGCTATTTAACAATTCCACGAAACTGGTCTGAAAAAAAGCGAACTAGTTTAAGATGTTCTCAAATATCATCGGACATACTTTGTAGAATGCTTTCACAATGCGTATGTAAATAAATAAACTACAAAACTGACGCAGTCTAAAATTTTAGTTNATACTTTGTAGAATGCTTTCACAATGCGTATGTAAATAAATAAACTACAAAACTGACGCAGTCTAAAATTTTAGTTAAAGTAGAAGACCAAATGATTTTTTCTCTTTTTAATTACCTCGTTCGTCTTCTCAAATAAATTAAACAAATTAATCTTTCCTCTTTTCACCAAATAAAAATAAATCAATATCACTTGTTTACAATTATTAATGATTAAATTTTACAACATCTTAAAGTAATTATGTCATTTTAATTGATTTTACTTATAATTATAAATCACGCTCGCGTTCATATTAACGGTGGTGGCATTATTTTTTTATATAAATTAAATTCAATTTAATTTCTGCTTTACTAATGTTGTCACCTATCATCCAATTGGCTGTCGTCTGACCAAGCCACATCATTCCGCCAACCAGCAATGACGATACGAGAAAAAACCGGTATGTTTTCTTTCGTGCATTTATTTAATACACGTCCAATACCTTCTACCCTCTAGAGAATAAATGAATAATAAGAAACAAAATTATAATACTGAATAGCTTCCAAAAATAAATGAAAAATACTTACATATGATGTCTGTATCAAAACACTATTAAATAACCTAAATGTATACTGAATTTTGTTTAACTCTTATAATATAGCTGAATTTGGAAATAAGATTAAATGAATTGACAACATAAGTAAATAATCCGTAATCGTATATAACTACACTGAAAAGCCAAAAAAACTGGCACACCAGTCTAATATCTTGTAGGGACCCCGTGAGCACGCAGATGTGCCGCAGGACGACGTGGAATGGCCTCGACTAATGTCTGAAGGTATGCAGGAGGCAATTCACACCATGAATCCTGCAGGGCAGTCCATAAATCCATAGGANTGTCTGAAGGTATGCAGGAGGCAATTCACACCATGAATCCTGCAGGGCAGTCCATAAATCCATAGGAGTGCGAGGTGATGGATATATCTTCTGAACAGCAACTCTCGACGTGTAGGGTGTCGCATTGTCCTGCTGGAATTGTCCACGTCCGTCGGAATGCACAATCGACATGAATGGGTGCAGGTGATCGGACAGGATGCTTACATTTATGTCACCTGTCAGAGTCGTATCTAGACGTTTCAGGGGTACCATTTCACGCCAGCTGTACACGCCCCATACCATAACAGAGCCTCCACCAGCTTGAACAGCCCTCTGTTGACATGTAGGGTCCATGGATTCATGAGGATGTCTCCATAACCGCACCGTACACTTGATACAATTTGAAACGAGACTCGTCTGACCAAGCAACGTGTTTCCAGCCATCAACAGTCCAATGGNCCTCCACCAGCTTGAACAGTCCCCTGTTGACATGTAGGGTCCATGGATTCATGAGGATGTCTCCATACCCGTACACGTCCATCCGCCCGATACAATTTGAAACGAGACTCGTCTGACCAGGCAACGTGTTTCCAGCCATCAACAGTCCAATGGTGGTGTTGGCGGGCCCAGGCGAGGCGTAAAGCTTTGTGTCGTGCAGTCAACAACGGTACACGAGTGGACCTTCGGCTTCGAAAGTCCATATCAATGATGGTCAGTTGAATAGTTCGCACGCTGGCACTTGTTGATGCCCCAGCATTGAAATCTGCGCCCATTTGAGAAAGGTTGCACGTCTGTCACGTTTAATTATTCTCGTCAGTCGTCGTTTGTCCCGTTCATTCACGATCTTTTTTCCGGCCGCAGCGATGTCGAAGATGTGATGTTTTACCGGATTCCCGATATTCACGATACACTCGTGAAATGGTCGTATGCGAAGATCCAAGTTTTATCGCTACCTCGGAGATGCATCTCTCGTGTGCCGACTATAACACCACGTTCAAACTCACTTAAATCTTGATAACCTCCCTTTGTAGCAGCAGTAACCGATCTAGCAACTTTGCCAGACGCTTGTTGTCTTATATAGGCGCTGCCGACCGCATCGCGTTACTCTGATTGGTTCCATACCTCTGTTTGTGCATACGCACGGCTATACCAGATTTTTTTGGCTCTCCAGTGTATAATATCTGTGACTAACGGTTAATAAACCCCCTGAAAAGCCGCAACGTTACTACAGTCTGTATTAAGATTACGTAAATAGGTTTTAAAGGTAACTTGTTTGTGAGATGTCTCGAAGTAAGTTATACAAAAAATGCAGTCTTGGTTTTCCAATATCTGTGACTTTTAGGAACCTAGACCTACCACAGTTTTTTTTCTGACTAGAGCAAATTATATTAGTAGTTGAAGTATTCTTTAAAATGTTTAACTCCCAACTTATTGTTGCATACACACTTACGTGTAATCAAAATACAATAACTANGAAGTATTCTTTAAAATGTTTAACTCCCAACTTATTGTTGCATACACACTTACGTGTAATCAAAATACAATAACTACCAACAACTTGTTTTAGCACCTGGCGAGGTGATGTAGCGGTTAAAAATAGTATTAGGAAGAACACAGGGTTGAAATTCCATCTTTTCTATAATCCGTTTTCCTGAAATAATTGCATCGCCCATGACTGAGTCCTTCCTTAATTCCCCGAATGGTTTTACTGTTTTATGCCTCCGTCTCTAATCGCATTATTCTCGAAGAGACGAAAAGTCATAAATAAAACAATTAACTTATTTTAGCTTACCATGATATTCCTTATTTATACCATATACAAACATCAGCGCTTAGTCTTGAAAACAACAGCATCTGTTTCCAAGTATGTACGTGTAACACCTGATTTGTACTTACTACTGAACAAATGAGAAGTTGGTGTGCATGTGGCCTGATGGATAGAAGCTTAGCGATAGGGATGTGCATGGGGTAGAGGAGAGCGTGTACATGCGTGACTGCTTAGTAGTTGGTGGCAAAAACGACCTCTTGACACCACTCACACCATAATTACCTACTAAGAATCATCACTCCGCATTATACATGCTGGCATTGATTGAAGATAACTTGAATGGGATGATACTCTCTGCTGTAAAAAATTTCGCTTGGTTAATTTAAGTGTAATGCATTTACAAATACGACAAAAAGGCAAACATGTCTTGTGAACGAAAAAGTTAACTAAAAATGATGGTAACATGCACTGGGAATTGGCTAATAATAATCACACAAGATTTAGATTTCGAAAACATAATCTAATACTTATAATTGCATTTCTAATTGCTGGCAAAACAAAATTAAGGCGTTTTGTAATTTATCTGGCTAGAATCCTCTAATTCACAACTTATACTTGTGATATTCATGAACATATCTAGTGACACGTAGTTTACTTACAAAAAGACGAATAGAAACATTAGAAAGTTGTATTCTCAGATGCGCAGGCGGAACTAAATAAATTAAAACTAGGTGTTTTTAAGCCATCAGAATGTTATTTTCGAGACATATGATTATTTTTCGGTAATAATTCATACCTCAGGAACCATACGATTAATTTGATTCAAAACCTGGAATGTTAGCGGTATCTATATAATGTGCGCATTAAAGCCACTAATCAATAGTTTTTTTTATCTGCGGTCATGGACGATAATGCCCCCTTAAAAATTAAGGTGATGTAGTATATTTTAAAAACTTACCTAACTCTTTAAATTTTTATTGTAGTAGTGCTTTAGTAGGTAAAATGTATTTATTAAATCTTGCTCTATCTAGGAATTGCTACTAATATTGTGGTATTGTAAATATTTCAGGGCGAGCTGCTCAAACTGCGGCATTAGAAGTAATTAGTTTGTGCCGATATGCATTATGTACAACATACGTACAACACTAGGCCTATTAAAACATAATTTAATAGTGTAGTAATTNTTGTGCCGATATGCATTATGTACAACATACGTACAACACTAGGCCTATTAAAACATAATTTAATAGTGTAGTAATTAGAAAATAAAATTCGTATTTCACACAACTTTTTAAATCATTTTAGGAATTAGTAACACCTGCAAAATATGTATCTCATAGTATAATTGAAGAAGTTTTTACTCCATTTGTTCTGAAATTTATTTACAAGTAGTGGCATGAAAAAAGCACTGAACTTCGCAGGCACTAATACACATTTATTACTTTATGTCTCTAGATGTATTATAATGAACTAGCTACCNTTGTGCCGATATGCATTATGTACAACATACGTACAACACTAGGCCTATTAAAACATAATTTAATAGTGTAGTAATAAGAAAATAAAATTCGTATTTCACACAACTTTTTAAATAATTTTAGGAATTAGTAACACCTGCAAAATATGTATCTCATAGTATAATTGAAGAAGTTTTTACTCCATTTGTTCTGAAATTTATTTACAAGTAGTGGCATGAAAGAAGCACTGAACTTCGCAGGCACTAATACACATTTATTACTTTATGTCTCTAGATGTATTATAATGAACTAGCTACCNAAGCACTGAACTTCGCAGGCACTAATACACATTTATTACTTTATGTCTCTAGATGTATTATAATGAACTAGCTACCTGACCTGGATTCACCCACGTACAATTTAGTTTTTACAGCTATACACTAATAAATAAATTGGGAAAAGACAATTACAATATTATGTGATATTAAATAAGTAAATTACTATCATAAAACATATATACATACATATATGTCACACCTTTCTCCCATAGGGGTACGCAGAGATTATGGACCTCCATTTACCACGATCCTGACATATATACCGACCTCCTCCGCTTTTTCCACAGTCATACATATTATATGATAGTGGTTTAGAAAATGTATTTGTATACAACATTAATTGTTTTGCCTCCAACCGCCAGCTCAAAAAGATTTCTGTTTGACGGGGCACGCGAAAGGGCTACGTATAGTTTTCCGTGTGAAAAACATGCTCCACTCAAATCCACTCCAGCCACATTAAGCGTTTGACCCTGTGCCTTATTTATGGTCATACCAAAACAAACTCTTATTGGAAATTGGACTCTTTTAAAATTAAAAGNTTGACCCTGTGCCTTATTTATGGTCATACCAAAACAAACTCTTATTGGAAATTGGACTCTTTTAAAATTAAAAGAAAAATCAGAGAGAATCATTGGTATTCTATGTATTTAAATAGTTTCTCCAGTTCCGCAGCCAATTAAAATAGTACTTTCAATGAGATAAAATTTTAAACTTATTATTTGTAATCGAGTCCCGTTGCATAATTTCGGTGGATTTATATTTCGGAATAAAATTATGGGAGCTCCAACTTTTAAAATCAGTTTGTGGGGTGGGATGCCAGAAGGATTCAAAGAATTAAGAAATTTTGTGGGATGGTGCACAGCTTCTTCACTTTAGAGTACTGTATCTACATTAGAGGAGTCCATGCCACATCGTCTTGCGGCACTTCTGCGTGCTCGCGGGGCCCCTACACGATATTAGGCAGGTGTACCAGTTTTTCTGGCTCTTCAGTGTATAATATTAGTAGGATAGGAGGGATTAAAACGAACTACGTTCATGGGCAAAAAATGCAAGCTTTAAAATAAATGTTTTACTGAATATTAAAACATTGTAACACATAAAACATTGCACGATTTAAATCAACGTTTTATATTTAACAAAATTAAGTACTTATTTATTTATTTATGCTTCCACCTGTTGGAATAAAAAGCCGTGCCTGATAAATTACACTAACATATTATTTCTTAGCAACACTTAAACCATTATTCTAAGAATTCGGTATTCGAAAAGTTTAATAACTGATAAGTGAGTTGGTTTTTATAATATTGAAGAATACTCTAAAATCTGGGATATTCTAATATATATATATATATATATATATATATATAATATTGTATGAAATGAGACTTGTAAATTTTCTATGTTAAAATTTCAAACAATTGAAGCCACTTGATTTCAATCAATAATTAGTGTATTTTTTTTGTATTTTTCCCAAATCACGCGTAGCTTTCCAGTCGTTCAACAAATTTTCTCCCCCCCTCCCCCTACTAATATTCCTTTTGTTACACCGATTTTGACAAAAGTTTAAGTTTGATAGTTTACTGCAGTGTTGCTGACATACATTTTTTTTAGAAATTTGACTGACCAACAGAATCTCTTTGTTTTATCAGGCCATAAGTGAATAAAATTACGATAATTCTGAAAATATGCCGTTGTCTGTACCTTGTACTTCACAAAAATTCAAAAAATTTCGATTAGAGATTTATTTTGCGAAACATTTTTATTTCCAGAAATATTTCAAATTTTTTAATGCATTTTTATTAAATTATATTTAAGCACAATATCCTGACAGTTTAGACACCAAGAAAGTCAGTAAAATTAATTTAAAANATTTTTATTAAATTATATTTAAGCACAATATCCTGACAGTTTAGACACCAAGAAAGTCAGTAAAATTAATTTAAAAAGTTAGTATAGGCAATAGCATGCTTATTAATTGTATCAATAATTTATTAGTATATTTTATTTTTATTTGCACTATATAATTATAATTACTGTAAATAAAGAAACGCACATTTATGTTACTCCTTTAATTTTTTGTTCAGTGAAGCATTGGATTTGTGTTTTAGTACATTGAAAGGTTTATTTCACATTGAACATTTCATATTAAGCTTTGTCGATTATACTGTAACTTAATATTGACATATCTTCATATTCAAAACACTGCGCCGTTTAATATTATGTTCACAAATATTGTTCGAAACGTGCTTTGTATTTTGGTTTTACCTGGTGAAATGTTTTCTACAAATAAGGTTTTATCTGAACTCAGGTACTGATGTGAGATCCGGAAACTGAATTATTCGCTTCAGAGGAACTAAAATTCTCCAAAGACGGANCTGAACTCAGGTACTGATGTGAGATCCGGAAACTGAATTATTCGCTTCAGAGGAACTAAAATTCTCCAAAGACGGACGCTTATACATTACTAAAAACGAAAAGAAAAGAGTGGGTGACGTAAGGGGAACCACACGAGTGAAGGACATTACTGGGACGATTACCCTGAAATGTGTGAGGATAAGACTTGTTGCTAGAAGGAGCTACGACAGACGGACATAGTTTGTACAAATGATGAGTCATGGAGAGCATCAAAGGCCAATAGATTAATTCCTGACTAATGGGACAAGGATACACGAATTATCACATAATTTATTTGCCAGGAAATGTCACCCAAGAAAATCCGGAGAAATTATACAGAATACTTAGTGACTTTGAAATGAAAAATCATTGAGATTGAAGTGTTTTTTACACGAACATAATATTTTACAAATAAATCATAGACACTTTTACTAATGACAGGACATATAACATTCTAGAGATCACTTAACGCAACACTCACTCAGCCCATGCAGTCTACGCACCAAACCACCTGCTACTTTCAAATGAGCTGCGTGCATTGCTACAAGAGAGTGGAAGCGGAATACTCAGTTCCGCTGCGATGTTGCCATACCTTTCCTCGTAATTCGCCCGCCCGCGGCGCTCCGCTCACATACAGAGTGCCAGACGCCTCTAGCGGCTTCGTGAAGAACTTTCCGGAGCTGACGGCGTAGCCTGCGAACATCCGACAACACACGCTGCTACACCATGCATCGCTGTTGACGCTCACAGACTTATGTGTGAGCCACGTGAAGTTTAAGAAAGAATACTTCGCCAATATACCTTACCACTTGTTTTAATTGTTTGTTGTNTATGTGTGAGCCACGTGAAGTTTAAGAAAGAATACTTCGCCAATATACCTTACCACTTGTTTTAATTGTTTGTTGTTTATTTTTTAATGTATCTAAAACTTGCTTGTCTTATTTCAACCACAGCAATCCACTCCATAATCTTAAAATAAATTTACCTAAACGAATCTTAATTTTTTTTAGCTAAGCTAATTTTATATATTTCATGGTTAAATGTGGCTAAAAGGTAATTCGTCAGCTTCGCCGATTTAAAAATAATATTAAATCACATAATGTAATAGTAACAATAAACCATTTATCTATATTCCAAAAAAATCCCTACTTAATCCTTTTAACAGTTTAACAGTTACCGATACCTTAAATGAAGTAATAAATTCATTCATCGGGGTTTTTACATGTGACACGTACGAGCATGAAACTGGTAAGACTCATGTTTATGCACTCAAGATCTGTTATATAGTATATCATTAATATTTATGAACTATTTTTGGCAAGTATTTTCAAGAAAACATTATTGGCGTAAAAATTGCAGTTAAAAAAAATTTCAAAATGTATTTCCTATAAAACTATGAAGATTAAATACATAATTTGTTATGAAGTATTTTTAAAAAATACTTATTTTATAAACTTTGAACTTGTGAAAATAACGGTTAAGAAAAACGAGGAAGAGTTATTAAAATTTGTATACCAATAATGTGTTAGCCTCATTTACACTGATATGCGGTCAGTTCCTAAAATACAGAAAGCTCTCTAGATGGTTGTTACCTCTTCTATTCGCACCTAGGAATGACAATGACATTGTACCCATACAGATTTTTAATTGATTCCAGGCATTGAAAGGTTTCAATACTTCTGAGCTTATGACGAAGGAGCAATAAATATTCTTGCATGTGAAATTGGAACCAAAATGCATAATTACTATTAAATATCTAAACTACTCCAGCTAAGTTTCCTCTGTATTCTCTCTGTGTTATTCATAAAATACGCATATTTTTTAGATAATAAATAAGCTTGGTATGATACATTTCACCAATTTATATTCAGATACATAATGTCGACAATCTTTTCAGTAACCACATTCCATTGCTTTAACCACTTTTATAATTTGCAAACATTTTTAATTTTCATCTTTACAGTCGATAAACTTTTGTCTCCGCCCATCACAGTAAGAACAGATTATCTATTGTTTACATTACACCAACTGATGATCATAAACTTGACAGAGTAGACTCCTCCCTCACCACAACCTTGGTCCTCTTACCTCACACCTACTCCCACCAACACTCGTAAAATACTGAAAAAAATAGGTAAAATATCTTTAAAAAATCTAAAAAAAAATACCCACACCCTCCCGCCGCTTGCAGAAATAACACCACGCACACACATCCACATATAAAAAATCAAGAAAAATCGCAATAATCGAAAAAATCTAAAAATTGAGGAAAATATAACGTACGTCCTCCTCCCCCCGTTCACCCAACCACCCTAGCTCACACCCCAAACCCCTTATCATTACCTTCCCATCATTAAACATCGGGAAAAATCGCAATAAGTGGTTAAGTGGGTGAGAGCTTTCAAGGACAGACGGGAAAATGTCCACGATGAACCGCGATCAGGCCGACCATCAGTGATCACAAAATATTTGGTCAAAGCCATGGGCAAAAAGATTCGTGAAGACCGGCGAATCCCAATTTAAACTTTAGCATTGGAATTTCCGAATGTGGGTAGAACAACTTTGCACAAAATTGTCTCTGAAAATTTGCAATTTCACAAATTGTGCGCACGTTGGGTTCCCAGGCTGCTTACTGAGGAACACCAAATGAAAAGAATGGCTTGTGCTCTTGATGTTTTGGACCGATATCATAAGGAAGGTAGTCAATTTATAGAAAAGATTGACACAGGAGACGAGACGTGAAAGAATCAGTTACAGACTGGTTATCCTCACAGGCGGCAGACGTCTATGACTTAGGCATACAAAAGCTTGTAGAACGTTATGACAAATGTTTAAACAAATATGGAAACTACGTAGGAAAATAGAGAACATGTAAGAAATCAAATAAGAAATGTTTTTTGAAAAAAATTGTGAATGTTTATGTTTTATACGAAATCGGACCTTACTTTCCGAATAACCCTCGTATATGTATGTATACACATATTTATATATCATAACAATTTTGAAACCAGGACATCAAATGAATGAATGCCATAATGTCAAGTGGATTACGAAAGTTATAAAAAATCAGGCATAAATTAAATATGTATACAACAATGAAATAGCCATTAAATAAGTAAATAATAATAAAAAGTGGCAAACCTGGAACGATGGCCAAAATACTAATGGCTTTGCAGAACTACATGAGGGGGGGGGGGGTTTCGTTTTCATCGAAACCCTTTGTTAAATTACTTTTACAATGGTACCAAATATTTACCTACTTCTATTCATTATTGACATAAGCCAATGTGGGAGCTAGCTTTGTATTTTCAACGAAACTAATTGGTTATGTTACTTTTATGGCAGTACCATACATCTGCCCACTTCCAAAAACTGGTTGCGCCAAATTGTTACATCTAAAATAGATTGTGCCAGAACTCTTTATTTTAGCTGGAAAAATCACATCAGCGCAATGTAGTCGTCAGGGTCGTAAGTAGGCTAGAAAAGAGTGGGGTGATACAAAGATATCAGATTACCCTAAATATATGTGAGGTTCCTACTACCCATTATACGTTGGCCTCTATCTTTCTCTCTCTATCTATCTTTTTTTTTCTCTCTCTCTCTCTCTCTCTCTTTCTCTCTCTCAGGTGGCAGATCGGAACACATAACAGTATGTAAAAAGGTATTCGTTTGAAGTCAAATTCAAGTATTGAGTGTAGGTGACCACCAATAAATGTAAATCAAGTGTATTATTTGTCAATTTAAACGTCATTAGATTTATTTTTGGATTTTTAATTTTTGTATTTTTTCAGGTTCCTTTGGAGTTATTTTGCAATTTTCATTTCGGGGCAAATCATTAAATTTATGAGATTGTTAACATTTTATCAAATTGACTATTTCAAGGTCGCCCCATGGTCACCACGAGGTTAAAGTCACACATCTCAACATGGTCACTGGCCAATATAAAAACCACCAGACTTTATGGTCACAGCACAATACCCTGGTCCACAACCTTCCTAATTATACACTGGGGAGCCAAAAAAAACTGGTATAGGCGTGCGTATGCACAAACAGAGGTATGGAACCAATCAGAGTAATGCGATGAGGTCGGCAGCGCCTATATAAGACAACAAGCGTCTGGCGAAGTTGCTAGATCTGTTACTGCTGCTACAACGGCAGGTTATCAAGATTTAAGTGAGTTTGAACGTGGTGNTGCTAGATCTGTTACTGCTGCTACAACGGCAGGTTATCAAGATTTAAGTGAGTTTGAACGTGGTGTCATAGTCGGTGCACGAGAGATGGGACATAGTATCTCCGAGGTAGCGATAACATTTGGATTTTCGCGTACGACCATTTCACGAGTGTACCGTGAATATCGGGAATCTAGTAAAACATCAAATCTTTGACATCGCTGCGGCCGGAAAAAGATTGTGAACGAACGGAACAAACGACGACTGACGAGAATCATTAAACGTGACAGACGTGCAACTCTTTCTCAAATTAGCGCAGATTGGATTTGTGGACTGCCCTGCTGGATTCATGGTGTAAATTGCCTCCTGCATACCTTCAGACATTAGTCAAGTCCATGCCATGTCGTCTTGCGGCACTTCTGCGTGCTCGGGGGGGAGGGGGGTCCTACGCGATATTAAGCAGGTGTACCAGTTTTTTTGGTTATTCAGTGTAACTGCATAAACGCAAATAATACTTACCAAAATAGTCATATGTTTCTTGCTGGGACGTGAAAAATGGATGCGGTATGTGCAAAGTTCTCCGACTACTCAAAACATTTTGATAGACGACAATGCTTCCTGAAACAAAAATATAACAAGTTTGTTAAATATTTGTATACATAGTTGTTTTAAAATACATATATAAATTTTTTGATAATATCTAGGTTAACATTTTTTGTTCACAAGGAAAATATATTCCAGTCAGCCAGAGTTAAACACTAACCCAAATCACAATAAGAACCACCAAATGCAATTCACCAAGAATGTCGAAAAATATAAATAATGTTAATTGAAAAATGTATTTGAAATTTGTTATAGATTGAGTGTCTAAAAAACCTGTCCAACATATGCACTAGCTCCAAATTGTCTCTGTGCGCATGGATTGATCCCATAAGCACGTGACTGATTTCCAACATCACTTTGCATTAAGATTATTATATCCAGTTTTTAGTTCGTTTTCTTTGCGTGAGCTAATTTACCATACTGACCCACGCCTCACAAAACCTTGTATATCTAGTTTAGCATTCGCTTTCGAGCACTTAGGTAAACCTTCCTAGTGACGAAAATTAAACATTCCGTTTGCAAAAATTAACTTTAATTGTGGATTGCAAAATAATGTACTAATAAATTTCACTATTTTCTACTGTTTCTTGGGGAAATTCGTTGATTTTAATTTCATAATGAGAAAGTCGTATACCAAACTGACACAGACGTTGAGCGTGACATCAAAAANAAATTCGTTGATTTTAATTTCATAATGAGAAAGTCGTATACCAAACTGACACAGACGTTGAGCGTGACATCAAAAATTTTAACAATTTGAAACAAATATAAAGTTCAAAAATTGTATTTCTAAAATAGTCTAGGTGAAAAATATTAATTGGTTCAAATAAAGTGAACTATGTTGTGAGTTGAAAGATTTGGATTGGCGCCTAACAGCGAGGCCTCGAGCGCCGCCGAGAGGGAAATGAGGTGAAGATGGGGGTGCGGCGNAAATTCGTTGATTTTAATTTCATAATGAGAAAGTCGTATACCAAACTGACACAGACGTTGAGCGTGACATCAAAATTTTTAACAATTTGAAACAAATATAAAGTTCAAAAATTGTATTTCTAAAATAGTCTAGGTGAAAAATATTAATTGGTTCAAATAAAGTGAACTATGTTGTGAGTTGAGAGATTTGGATTGGCGCCTAACAGCGAGGCCTCGAGCGCCGCCGAGAGGGAAATGAGGTGAAGATGGGGGTGCGGCGGAGTGCAATATCGAGGGAAGTGGGAATGACCCAGAATAGACTGACAGTGCATGGAAGAAAATCTGATAAGTGCATCCGACACACAGCACCACACCCACTGGCTATCTGGGCTTGAAACAACAAATGCAGGAAGATGTGTAATAATATAATAATCATATTCAGGATGTAAAAAAATATAATACCGAATTTAACGTAGAAAGAAATGTTTGCCTTGTAGAAGGCATCTGGGTTTTGAGAAGCCTCTTATTTAAACGTTGCATTCGCAATAATAATAAATTTTACAATATCGCTGCCAAAGCTTTGATATGCATTACAGTTATGAAAACTTTTTTTTTTTTTTTTTTTTTTTTTTTTTTTTTTTATTTTTTTTC
>NQII01004017.1:83948-103172 GCA_002778355.1 Clitarchus hookeri
AATTCAGTAGTATCAGCGGTATGTGATTTAAGACACATGCTGTGCTGAGAAAATGGTTATTGATTTTCAAATGAGATTTGTTCATTTTTTATTTCAAATTGTTAAACTACAAATTTACATATTTTTGAAAAAAAAAAAATTTGTCAGACTATATCTCAGTTTTTCTGTAATTTTGAAATTTAAAATCATTCATAACTGTGGTTCCCCAAGACGGCATCGTGTGGAATCGCACTCTGGGGCCATCTAAGATCTGACCCTCGCCCCTGTCGGTGTTGGGACGATACAAACCTACTGGTAGAGTGACTAAGGTTTTCGGNATTTTGTCAGACTATATCTCAGTTTTTCTGTAATTTTGAAATTTAAAATCATTCATAACTGTGGTTCCCCAAGACGGCATCGTGTGGAATCGCACTCTGGGACCATCTAAGATCTGACCCTCGCCCCTGTCGGTGTTGGGACGATACAAACCTACTGGTAGAGTGACTAAGGTTTTCGGCTATTTCGCACAGTTTTAAAATATTTTTCAAACGAACTCAACGATATCCATATTCGAGCAGCTGAAGGAGAGATGCCGGGTAGGAATTTATTGTAATGAACATGGACTTCATTGCATAACTAAATTAGTTGCAGTGGCATAACACACGGCAGCAAACCTCATTGTGATGAAACTACATGTTTGATAGTACTCTCACATAAATGATTATATGTAGGTATTGCTATACTTTTGACTACAGTGAAGGGCCTCGGTCGGAGTTTGGTCAAGAAGTGTGGATATGAAAACCTTTTAAATGAGAAGTGTAATTTGGTAGTAATTGATTCATCATTGTGCTAAATGTGATTGAATGGGGAAAACATTATTATTATTATTTACTTTTGGAACTACTTTTGTGACAGTCTGCTTTGATATCTGGAAAATGTATTGAATTACTTGTCGCCAAAAGCCGTAACACTGGTAACCTGGAATAGTAATAAACAAATATTAATTTATATTTTAATAATGTCAGTTTAAATGTAAACATTTCATAATATTATTCCTAAGGGCGCATTTCATTTAACCCTCTTATTGTTCCAGAACAACTAAGTGAGTTTTTAAAATTAATATGTTTTTTTATTCACTAAGAAGAGTAACGGTTCCTAAAATGTATTTTTTATTTTTTTTATTTTTTTTTAGTAATACGCTCTATTTTTCTGTGGTTAAATGGTTAAGTGGAAGAGACAGTGGTTTTGCTCTTAATTTCATTAGATCTGAAAACTAGCTGATAATAAATAATACATACACATCTCTTCCAAAATGATGCTATTGATGTTTGCGGCGTGCTCGTCACGTGCGCTCAGTATTCTTAACTGCCGTGCCGCCCACGGTTCGTGTTCCAGACTCCTAAAATTGCCCCACGTTACGGCTGCAACACGACAGGATGTTACATAATTGCCGCGGCGCGCAAGTGTGTTTACGGGGTAACACCCTAAGTTAACACCAAATCATTGTCATTTACCTGGAGATTCTGCTACCACATGCATGTGTGTAAATGGCGCTTTTTTTACGGTGTACAGAAGGACAAAAATTTGCCATGAAATTACTTCCTCTTGCCCATGATCCATTANCATGTGTGTAAATGGCGCTTTTTTTACGGTGTACAGAAGGACAAAAATTTGCCATGAAATTACTTCCTCTTGCCCATGATCCATTATACGACGAAACAAGTACATTAATCAACTCTTATCGGTACCGTTAGTAACTTCCAATCGCTATGCTTTCTTTCATGTTTATTCCTACATTTTTGCTTTCTGTATGTACATTCTAAATTTTTTGTGAGGTGTTTATTTATGTATAGAACGAGTGCATAAGAATAAGCGTTTAATTGTTAAGAAACCCTTCACACATTACTAAATATTAACTTGATTTTGGTAAAATGATTTATTAAGTCAATTACATCAGTGTCAATTTATTTTCATTTGTATAGGAAAATAAAAAGTAGGTTTCATTCCAAATAAAATTTTCAAATGAATTCATTGAACCTCTCATTGTCTCCCGCAATCCTATCGGCTGAAGGCGTTATGCACACGATACAAAATAACGCATCCCCATTTAGTACACGTATGCACGTCGAGAAGGCTTTCTAGGTGACAAGAACAAGATAACCATGAACCGTTTCGTTTAGAAAACTTATCTACGAAAGGAACACATACTTCAGACGAGGGCTTTTGAGTACTTTCAAAATGTCACGCACGTTAGAAACACATTTTCAGAGTACTCCAAAACGGCTAAAAACTGGACGTTTCAAGGCGCTGTAGCTCCAAATATACGCGTCAGATACAAACAAAACTACTCAAGGGCTCTGCATTGAACGTTCCTTTAGAATTGCCAACAATAAAATAATAGAGTGATCGCTTAAAGTCCCATAGGTACACTCAGCGCGACAAGAATACTGCACATCAGTTCAGGGCCTTGTGCTCAGTGGCGATGCCGCACTTGATGAGCGTGGCAGTTTTGCCCTTATCGCTCCCACGCTTATCGGCTTCAGATAGGCGGGAGCCCCAAGTATGAGAAACAACACATTACCTCTGAGGTACACAATAGTGCCAACAGAAGGCGTAGCAGTTCAGCTTCATACTTATAACTTTTGTAATTGTCTGTGGACAGTCCCAGACTAAGGGATCGGAACTTCTCAGAGAAGTGTGTGAATGATTTTATTAATAACTACATTCAACTTTAAATAGAATTTGACATGTCATGATGTTCAAATATTTTACTAATAAAATTAATTGTATAAACCAAATTCAAATTCAAAACTCTCGCTGCTTATTTCTAGCTATGCGAAACCTAATAACATGTAGATTTTTTTATTTTAGCTAAATATTTACCGTATAGTTTATTCGCAGTTTCTTTAGACTTGCTTAATCAAGCATTTGAAAAAACACCCCATGAATGACGTGTTCGATTGCTTCCTAAATATTTCACGTATTGCAAGCGAGTTTTACTTGTGTTAACATAAAAGCACTTTATTTTTGGTAAAATTGAACTCATACTTATATTTTATCACCACATAACAATATTTCATTTATAGTGGATATGAATAAAGACTGAGATAAAATAAGTGTGTTAGTAATGCCTAGTAAGAAATCGTGTTTATGGAAATATTATTACACTGAGTGAACACGAATGTGGTGGGTTGGCCCTTTGATATAATTTGCTAAACTTTGTTTGCATAAGGCGGAGGAATATCCTGGAAGTAGAACTTTAGCAAGGATTCAGAAAAGTTGGAAGTATTCGCGAATGGACTATAACACATTATGAATATTAGTTCAGTAATTTGTAATGACAGGTAATTCGTAAATATCCACCAATATAAAAATATCGTTTCGATAATTACGTTAACCATGCGTAGTCAAACAATGTTGCATATGTGATCAAATGACCCCGTTGTTTCTTACCTGCCCAGTCAAATATTCCCGGAGCTCCAATCAATAGGTCTTCGTCATTCTGGAACAAACAGATCAATACAATAGAACTAAAAACTTGTTATTTTTTCGGAATTGTTTACGTAAGAATAATAAGGTGATAAACAACACAAGATGAAAGTAGTGAAAACAGGGCATCTTTAAACAACGATAAAATGAAGAGTGAGGAGCAGCATCAGACATCTTGGACAAGCGTAATTTTGGTTTACCATATTGGTTTTCGGTGGCCGTAAATTTAAATTACGTTGAACTTTCTGAGGTCGTGACATTGATCTTTCATTGACCTTGGACGAAAATGTAATGCAATGTATTATTTAAAAATATCAAGATATTATAACAACAATAAATTACACATATAACTTATTAGCCTGCTTTCCTCTATACAGTATGGATGTAATTTCGATGAGGTACTGTAGATTTTCTGTGTTAGAAGAATAACCATGAAAAAGGAATGTTCTGATAGGACAGGCAGCAGCCGTGATCCCAGACATTCGATGTGGCCACTCGTTTTGCAGCTTCATTCGCTTTGTTTATCAGCATAATTCTTCACGCATACCACATTGTCAAGCATAACACATTCGCCAAGCACACCTCACACTTACCACAGTCTAAAAAAGAAGGTGAAACAAGCTCCAAACCTACACGTCTGACATAGGAACCTCACTGCACTGAGGTCAATGAGGAACCTGAGAACACCAGGAGTTTCGGGTTTGAATCCAGAATAAATCACTGACAAGTGTTAATTATTGATGTAAGTTCACGTTGGCTTATCATGTGAACTTTCGCCAATTAGCCTCTACATAAAAAGGAACATCAAAAAATAGTAAATGAACATAAAGACAAGCATAATTGTAAATTACAAAAAGTAGAACAGTGATGTACTTTTTACACAGGATTCGGGATATGGAATACCGAATACNAAGTAGAACAGTAATGTACTTTTTACACAGGATTCGGGATATGGAATACCGAATACGGCCGCCGCCATCTTGTTACACCAATCTTTGTGGGGTCCATGATTTTGATATATGTAGCCTCCATATTAAATGACATCACCACCATGTTAAATCATTTGATGCGTTAGGTGTACTTGTAGTGCTTTAGATAAAATTATGATTCTATCTGGACTGTTTATCTAGAATTATTTCTTACAGTGCTGAGATAAAATGGCCGGGGTTTGTACAGGCTGTATAACAGTAGAAAACTTAAACAGAGCGTTATGTCATTACTCGTTGCCAGAAGAACCCATGACTGCGTGGGCGACACTTTGGTGCTACAAATTTTAAAATGCATTGTAATTTCAGCGACTTTTTTAAATAATCACTCTACATAACGTAATTTTTCACCCCTTTGTATTCTTTTTATTTTATAACCCCGCCAAGGCGAGTGGAATCCCGCACAGTAGATCGTTACTAACGAACATGTCAGCGCCGTGCAGGCAGCCGATGAGAACAACTGAAGCACTAAACATCACGTACGCTTGTCAACGAGTATTGCCATTATGGAAATTCGTAACAAGCTTTACAGTATACACGTCCGTACATATGTAATGATCTGTCAGAATAATTATGTCTGTAGGATCGAATAATTCATAACGTAATCTGTTTAAATGACACAAATATAATACAAACGCAAACGAAAGCACTATTCTCCGCCTTGCTGTGGTCCAAAGAACCTGTAAATAGCAACTGGAACAGAAAACATTGATAATAATTACACTCTGCAGCACACTTTGGAATCGTATCTATCTGGCAGTGACGATACGCACTGGCATATAAGCCACTGTTGCATGTATGTGCAGTAAAATGCAGACAAAGGTGACATACACAGAGCATAGGTACGCTGCTTTTCTCTGCAGCGAAGTCTGGCATAAATGGCAGGGTTGTAGTTATTTCACCTGTTTAATGTTACCTCGGGCCTTGTCCTCCTCGTACACGTCTGCTTATTGTCTCGCTTGCTGTGTCTGTCTCTGAACCAGCTGTTGCCGTATCTTTTCCTGACTCATCGCTGCTGCTGTCAATTCCTGGCTTAATTATTATGCGCTCGACTTCTTCTTCCATCAATGCATCCCGTTTCCAGTGCAGTTATTCTATCTTTTTCCACCTTCAGGCACGACTGTGTCCAGTAATCCACTGTTATAGATCCAATCATTTCTCTTGTCAATGTTTTTAGTGTTGACAGAGAAACATGGTGGACATTTTTATCAGTGACTTTAGCTTTCATCCTGTTCCAGATTAGTTCGATGGGATTTAGGTCCTGAGGATACGCTGGTAATAGCAGGGGTGTGAAGCCAGCTACTTCAAATATCTTGTCAACGCAGTGAGTTATTTTCCATCGATATTTTTTCACACGAATGAGAAGTTCAGGTAATGTCTTGATCAAATCGTATGTAGTTATCTCGTAGCCATGTTTGTATGTATGTTTTAGAATGGTTGGTTAAAGGCGGTTTATTATCTCGTTTGTTATTATAGTGTACATTGTCGAGGACAACAATGCTTCTTTGCGGTAATCTAGGTATCAGTTAGGTTGTAACCCATTTACAGTAGTTTTCATGGTTAATTTCTTTATGGTTTTGAATCACAAAGAACTCAAGTACCAGGAATAAATCCCGTCCCTCCATCAGCATACCTGCCCTCTTCACTCGATCACGAAACCTAATAGCATTAGAAATAACACACCGAGCTGAATTACGGTTAACTTTGTTTCCTCTACGTTCCATCGCTAACGCAGTAGACGCTCCGCGACCTAGGGGACAACTGCATTGCACCAGGATATGCGGTATTTCCCTACTGTGCACACACGTCACCACGCTCGTTCACATTCCTTCCGCGGATCCACTGGCCTTGGTGCGGTAATACTTTCTTATCTATTGACATTTTTTAAGTCTTCAGAAAATATTATGCACAGCCTGGTTATTTCACAACTCTCTTCGTAAATAAGAAGAATATATGTGATTAACTACAGATACCACGATTTACATATTCTTAATCCAAATTGTCTGTCTAAAGTAAGCAAAACATAAAAATTACCGAACTGTTTTAGTGAAGTGGGGAGCAGCCATTTATGATGCACGGAATGAAAAGATAAACAGTCGACATGATTTTTCTGAAACAAATGACACGTTTATATCACGTGCCGCCATAAAGAATGGATTATTTAAGAAACATTCCTGCATGCAGCGTGAATTGCTTTGCAGAAACTTGGATTTAAATAACTGATAAAATATTATAAATATGTTATCAAATAAATAACGCATATTTATAATGACTGCAATACATTATTAATTGCTCTAAAAAAACGTTACTTTGGTGCACTTCTACATAAAACATAAAATATTTGCACGCGCACATCTAAATATTTAGCCTACTTTCCGAAGAAAAAAAGGGCTTATGAGATCGCTTACCGGTATGTGTGTATGTAGGTGTAGGTGTGTGTGTGTGTATCTGTTGGTGTGTGTCTGTGCGTTCGTCTCTGCGAGNCCCTCTCTAAAAACTACCGCCCTCTTCAACCCAATTTTTGAACGCGTTAATCGAATTTCACCAAACTCAGTACACGTATAGCACTAAGAAAGGACAAATGAATTTGATATTTTTTTACTACACCAGGCGCTTACTTTCACAATGGCGGCAATTTTAAAATTTAGAGCGATATGTCACATCTCGGAAACCATTCAACCAATTTTAACCAAGTTTTGTACGCTGAAATGACAAGTTGTAAGCATTAAATTCACAGATGAATATTGTTGTTGGTCCTACATTTTGGAAGATAGCGTCAAATGAAGAAATATAGCTTTTACGAAAACTACGTACTCAACCTATTTTCACCTAATTTGGTACGTAAGTAACACTATTATTGGTCAGGTAAATGTCAGTAAATAAACTTAATTATACACTTATTTTCAAAATGGCAGCCATACAAATGTTATAGGTTTATTTGAAATTTTGTACGCTGACAGTTTCTACTACAAGCATCATATAAGTCAAACAACAATTACTTTTGTCGGCCATTTTGATAGATAGCGCCGCATGTATAAATATTTTTTTTACATTACTTCTCCAAAACAACTGAACCAATTTTCGCCAAGTATGGCACATAAAAAATACTATGATAGGCTAGGTAAATATGAGTAATTATACTTTAATAGGCCCTCATTTTCAAAATGGTAGCAATATCGATATTTTAGGTTTATTTAGTATAACTACCATAAAATTTGACCAATTTCAACCAAATGTTATAGACTGACAGTATCTATTACAAGCATAAAATATGCTAAAAACAAAACTTTCGGCAGCCATTTTGTAAGATAGCACTATTCGAATTAGTCATTTTTTTGTGTAATTCCTCGGGAAACAATTGACAGATTCCTACAAAATTTGGCAGTCAAGTAGTACTGCCGCAGTTGATATGTAAAAATAGGTTTCAAGTATGTCAGACACTTATTTTCAAAATAGGGGTCATCTAGATATTTTAGCATAGTAAACTATATCTTCGAAAACATTTAATCAATTCCAACTTAACTTTGTATGCTGGGTGTATAAATAAAAAACGTCCAATCTGTCTATAGAGAGCGTATTTTATCATCCATTTTGTAAGATAGTGCCACACAATAAAATAAAAGTTTTGTGTCATATCTCGGGAAACAATTTTCCGATTCCTACCAAATATGGCAAACAAGTATTACTGCGATATGTAATATTAACTGATATGTTTTAGGTATGTCATGAACTTATTTTCCAAATTATGGTCATATAGCTGTTTTAGTTTTATATGTTATACCGCCGAAACGATGTAATTAATTCCAAAGAAACTTTGTATGATGGCTGTTTATATTACAATAATCAAGTGTGTACACACAAAATATCTTTTTTCCGTCATTTTGTAAAATATAATTACATGACAAATTGAAATTATGTGATCTCCGAAATAACAACCGATTTCTACCAAATTTGGCAAAGAATTAGCACTAGGGCAGGCCATGTAAACTGATAAAATTTTAGTGGGTCAGACATACGTATTTTCAAAATGGCGGCCATATACAAATTTTAGCTCCGAATTTTTTATCTACGAAACTGCAAAACAAGTTTCAACTTAACTGTATATGCTGACAGTATCCATCAAAATTATCTACGCGAAGGCTTATTTCTCTGCCATTTTGTAAGATAGCTTCACATGAAATAATATAATTTTATGTCGCATCTCGGGAAACAATACAACGATTTCTTTCAAATTTGGCGAAGATATTGTATGTGGTAGGCTATATTAATTTATATGTTTTAAGTATGTAAGTTTCCTATTTTCTTAATGGCATGTACAAAATCATTTTATCTTAGTGTGCTATATCTACGAAACTATGAAACAGGTTTTAATTTAACTTTGTATATTTTATATATGACAATAATCGAATGTGCTAATATATAAACTTTTTGCCCTCCATTTATGAAGATCGTCACATGATGAATGGGTTTTTATGCCATATCTCGAGGACCAACCAAATTATATGCATACAGAGATCCTTCTTTTCCGGATTTTTTTGCAAAGTAGTGCCAGGTTACTAAACTGAATATTTTCTCACATTTGCGGAATAATTCGATTAATTTCCACAAATTTTTGCACACCTACAGAAGGCCAAGTATAGTTGCATAATTTAAATGGGGTCAGGCAATGATTTTAAAAATGGTGGCCATATAAATAGTTTAATAGGTTTGGCATATAATTTTAAATTTAACAATTTGAATCAAAAATGTAATGCTGACATTATATATTACAAACATCGTGTACAGAGCCCCTTTAAGGAATTTTGAAAGATAGCCACATTTAATAAAATAATGTTTTCATGCCATATCTCGGATACCAATAAACTTATTTCCATAAAATTTTTCATACAAGTATCATTATGGTAGGCCATGTAAACTTATGTGTTTTAGTGGTTTAGACATTTATTTTCAAAATGATGGTGAGTAAATATTTCAGGTAGTGAACACTATCATTCAAAACATTAGACTGATAACATTCGAAGTTGATGCTCTGAATCCTACATCCGTGATGCACTTGCTTGCAAGCTACCTTTATTTTATAAGTTTTTCTATTTGAATTCCGGGTAAGTCGCTTGCATATTTTAATTGCCTTTGCATTCTTTCACATGTTTCTGGTTTCATCTATAATGATATTGCTGTCAATAATACGTCAATGCTTACCTACCATTTAAGCTTTCAAAAATTTTACTAAAATTTATTTTCACCCATGTAGAGGAAGGTAGCCTCATTAGTTATCAGTAACTTCTTTTTTTAGCATACTTTCCGAAGGAAAGAAAGGCTTATGATATCACTTTCCTGTCTGTTTCTCTCTGTGTGTAAGTGTATATGTGTGACTTGGTGTGTGGGTAAACTGTGCGTGTCTGTGATATGTGTCTAGGTATAAGTGCGTGTATGTCTCCCCCAATTCAATTTTTGATCGCATCAATCGAATTTCACCAAACTCGGTATATATTAAGTAGTAAGCACACATGACTTTTATAGTATTCGACCGTGCCAAACATTTGCTTTCAAAATGGCGGCAATTTTAATATTTAGGGTTATATGTCATATCTCGGAAATCATTCAACCGATTTAAACCAAATTTTGTACGCTAGCAGAGCTACTGTACGTGTAAATATTAGTTATTTTTTTCAATTTTTATTGTTTTAAGTCCGCCAGTTTGAAAGATAGCACCGTATGAGAAAATGAATATTTTTCTTTACATTTCGAAAACTATCAAAGCAAGTCTTACTCAATTTTGCATCTAAGTAATGCTATGACCTATTAGGTAAAGATAAGTGATTGAACTTCAGTATGTACTTATTTTCAAAATAGTGGTCATACAAAAATAATTGAGGTTTATTTGGGAAATATACAATACCATTTAACCAATTTCGACCAAATTTTGTATGCTGTATCGTATGTGCCAACACATAGCCACTTTATCAGCCATTTCATAATATAGTGTAACATGAATAAATAAAGTTTTTATGTCATATCTCGATAAATAATGAACCGATTCCTACAAAATTAGGCAAACTAATATTACTACGGCAGATGATGTTAAATTATATGTTTTTTGGTATGTCAGATACTTATTTTAAAAATTTAGTAATTTTATTGGAGAATGTTATATNAAAACTAATATTACTACGGCAGATGTTAAATTATATGTTTTTTGGTATGTCAGATACTTATTTTAAAAATTTAGTAATTTTATTGGAGAATGTTATATCGTCGAAACCTTGTTATCAATTCCAACTTAACATGATATGCTAGCAATATATATTACAACTATGAACTTTGTCCACATGGAGCATCTTTTTCCCACCATTTTGTAAGATAGCACCATATGAATAAATATATTTGTGATATCATGCAAAAAAATTTACCGATTCCTATCAAATTTGGTTAAAAAGTAGTACTGCAGCAGGTGGTGTAAAAGAATATGTTTTAAGAAGGTCAGGCACTTATTTTCAAAATGGTGGCTGTATTAATGTTTTAGAAAAATATGTTTTATTAATGAAACAAATTCCATCTTAACTTTACAAGCTGGCGTGTCTATTAGAACCATCACATTTGTCTATACAGAGCCTCATTTCTCTGCGATTTTGTAAGTTAGCCCCACAATATAAATGAAGTTTTTATGTCATATCTTGGGTAACACTCTACCCATTCTTAGCTAATTAAGAATTTTTTATCTGGTAGGCCATATAAGTATACGTATTTTTTAAGTGTGGCAAACACTTATATTCAGAATGACGGCAATAAACTGATTTTAGCTTAGTATGCTATATATACGAAACTTTGTAATCGATTTAAGGTTAACTTTGCATCCTGTCAGTATACAATCATCGAATGTGCTAACACATAACTCTTTGTCCTCCATTTATCAAGATCGTCAATGAAAAATATGTATATTTTATGCCATAACTCAGACGCCAATCAAAAGATTGTTACCGAATTCTGAATATCTTCCCATGGCCGTGTAAACTTACACATTTTACGTGTCTCAGTCCCTTATTTTTAAAATGATGGCCCTGTTAATATTGTAGGTTAGTTAACCCTATCATTCGAAACTTTTCACTGGTTTAATTTGAAGTTTATGCTCTAATCTGACCTCCGTAATGCAGTTGATTGCACACCAGCTTATGGTACGAGGTTTTCTGTGTTTGAGTCCCGGGTAAGGCAAGTGTATATTTGTAATTTTCTAACTATTGTTGCGTATGTTTCTGGTTTCATACCTAATGACATTGTTTCCAACGAGACAAGTCATACTTACCAGCTCAGATTTTAAGAAAGTATTTAAAAATGAATTGCACCGAGTTGAGGAAATAAATGTTGATTAGCTGTGTCTGTAACTTCTTGTTTTTTTTTATAACAGCATGTGATGCATGTACAGGGGACTGCGCTGCTGTAATTAAAAGATAGCGCTACCGCCTGAAAGTAACTCCGTAACTAAGGACCTGCTATCTCTCCCTTACCGCAAGTAGAGGATACAATTGGACGAAGGAGACGTGGTAGGCTGTCCATGCAACTCCTCCAAACACGAACGGTGCTGTCATATTTAACGGGACATGTCCAAAACAAACGTACTCTTTGAAGTTACCACCTTCATCCTAGTTTAAGCCTCTGAGCTCGCATTTCAGTTCCCGCCTTGTCCTCAGCTCTGGACAGTAATAACTTGCATCGTCATTTTCACTCCTATTGCGATAATTTGCTGTTTACGAGCATTAATTACAAACTATAACATGTGAACCTTACGCTGTTTTGTAGCATACCAGAGACAAATATACAGAATGTATCTCAATTCTTCCGACAAACTTCGGCTACAGGAAAATCACCAAAAAAAGTAGTCTAAAGTGAATTATAAGAACGGTTTGAACAAATTATTTCTGGGTGCAGCTTGTGTTGTACGTTCCCTTTAGTGAGTTACGGGTGCCTAGGCGCCCGGCTTTATGGCAGAACGTCCATTTTGTAACATATGAGGCTCCGGTGGCGGCGATATCTACATGTTTTATTTTATGTTGGCAATACATTTAAGTGTTGCCAATAACCTTGTATGTTCACTCAATAAAGAACTAAAATGTTAGGTTTAATACATTATATCAACGATGCAAAGCTCTACGTTGTAATTTCACTGCATAATACTTGCAGCTGAATGTAAAATAATATTCAGAATTTTATTTTAAATCGTAATTTAATTAATCTGTATGCAGTACAGTGCGATATTACTGAAATATCCACCCAACATCCCTAATGCTCCATTTAACCAAGTTTTGAATTAACAAAAACTATTACAGTCGTTCATTTAGCTGGAAAGTTTTCTCAAGGCGTGTCTAGTCCGGCCAAGTTGAGGCATGTCTGTGGAAGGGGAAGCGGTCAACTATTTGCAACCATAATATTATGGCTCCTATTTTAATTCAAATGTCAATATTAATCACACTCCGCAAAGGAACTCGACGATATTTGTAATAAACAAACTGCAATATCGTGGCAGAGTTAAGACTTACTTCTTGCAAAATGTGCAGAGAAGGCACTGTGACTACCACTCGTATTACGCTTGATAAGTAGCTACTTTTTTCTTCCGGTAGTTAAAACAGAGTTTTACTGGGAAGTATGTAAGTAACCGGCTAAATATGAGTTAGGATGGTTTTATTCTTCTACGCATTAGCCTCGCATCTATCAATAGTTCCCAATAATGTCAAATTCGCATGACCATATTCGGTTGGCAGTGACATGAAATTTGTTTTTATTTAATTTTTCCAAAAAATGTATGCCTATATACAGGTTGTCCGAAATGTCTTTGCCTGATTACAAACTTTATTTGTATCCACTATATGTAAGATACAAAGGTGAAACTGATGCCAAAATGTTGGCAAACTAACCAAGATTTTTGTTACAACAGGGCAACACATCAGTAAGTCTCTGCGTGAGCTCCCCTGGTAGAACTTAGTACATCAAGTCGACATTCAATTTCTGTCCATACATTAGCCAACATCATAGGAGGGGTCGATGCAATGATTGTGAATATCCGTTGTTGCAGGGTAACAAGATCTGATACAGGAATTATGTAGACATTTTCCTTGACATAACACCACAGAAAAACTGTAATGGAGTTATGTCAGGAGAGCGTGGAGGCCAAACTGTCGGGTGATCACGACCGATCCGTCATCCTGGGAAGTCGTATCAAGATAGGCACGAACCTCCAAACCACGATGAGGTGGTGCACATCTTGTTGAAAAATGACATCTAGGTAATACTCAAGCAACTCAGGAACAGAAATAAAATGCAACCGTTCCAGATACACTGGAGATCTAATGGTACCCTCAGTGAAAAAAATGGTGCGATAATTTTGTCATTCAAAAGCACGCACCAAACATTCACCTTTGGGCTGTCTGTGGTACTCTCTGACGCCTCAACAGGGGGTTCTGAACACCAAATGCGCATGTTATTCCGGTTCAATACACCACTGACAAGAAGGTCGCCTCGTCGGAAAAAGCAACACGTTTGAGGTAGTCATCAGCGCTTTCAAAACATGATAACATTTTCACTGCAAAGTCATACCGACGCGTAGCGTCATTGGGCAACAAAGCCTGGAAATTGTGCACTTTGTATGCTCGAAACAATAAACGTTTGTGTAAGATACCATGAAGAGAACTTTTTGGCATCTGTAATTTATATGAGACCCTACGCACTGATTTCTTCGGACTTGACACAAATTACTGTCTCACTGCTTCCACCTTTTCAGCTGAGGTTGATGGTCGGCCAGTTCTCGGTACATCAGCAACAAATCCTGTCATACCACGATTTAATGCTCTTGATATAGGGTAGCATCTTTCCATACATTGTCTGAAAGTTCGTTGACCTGGTCTCGTGGTACCAGAGGATACGCTGAGCTTTGTCCTGATTTGTGAACATGTCCGGTTTCTTAGACACTGCAACTGCTACACTACACACGCGTTTCTGAAACCTGCAACAAAATAACTTCGTCAGTTTTCCAACATTTAGGCACCAGTTTTACATATATATCTGATATACAGCTGATATAAAAAAAATTTGTTATCAAGGGAAGTATTTTTGGACATTCTGTAGAATATAAATATTAATGTGCGTAACTTTATTACATTCTCGTTGTATTTAAACGCTGCCAGAAGTGCATTAACATTTACAAGCACTTATTGAAGGCGTTTTGACAAATACAACGGCAAAGCAACCGTTCAATTTTAGGACTTTCAAATTACTCTACCCCACATTCACTCCAAGACAGTGGCGATCCACAGACACCTAAGTCTTAAGGCACTTTGGACTGCACAACAAGCATTACGAGGAGAATTTAAAGGGAGAAGCAAAATCGCACAGTTGTTAAAATAACAAAGAATAAATCTCTATGGTTGTCAGTTTCTGCTTTCAATCATCAAATTTGCTTCAGCAACACGGAATGTAAACGATCAGCTTAATGTCTTGCCTGAAAACAATTTACCATGCGAAATTATTATAAAGGATTCCTAAAACAGCGATAGAGAAATTTATACAACACTTTGGATAAAGTATGACTACTCCTAGTAATGTTCAGCCAACATTGCTGCAAGAATCTAGAGTAAATGTTGGTAGTATAATGTTTTTTAAATGTTTAAGTTAATAATGTGGTTGAGACACACAATGAATCCGAAATGTCAAGATGAGGTGTCAGTTTCTTAAACGCACAATGACCACATAGTGTACTTCATTCTGGAAGAAGTCTTGAGTGAAGTGAAGTGGAGAGGTTTGGAAGGCTCTTAACAAGGGGGTCTTGACAACCGATGAGGGTTAAGCGAGTGAGTGTGGAACAGCACCGGAACGCAAGAATGAGGGAAGCCAGAGATCCCCAAGAAAACACGCTCACCAGCGGAATCGTCCAGCACGATTCCCTCATACAAAAATCCGGAAGCGATCCCACTGGGAATCGAACCCTAACCACCCGGTGAGGCGCCACCGCAGCCCCGAGAAGTTTCGAGCTTTAAGTACTAGTAGGGAATACGGAGGTTGTAACTCTGCAGAATAGTACATGTGATCGGGTTTGTTAAGTCATGGAGAGAACTAAGTTTGCACAGACGTCCAACCTCGTGTACTCCCATGGAAGCACATTGGGTTAAGTTGAGTATAAATTAAGAATACGCAGGGGCTACATGCAGCATTTTTTTTCGCAAAGATGGTCATTAGTTAGTGCGTTTAAAGTTACCTTCGTGAAATGTATCGACAGTCCAGCCTCGCCGTACGCATAATAGTAAACTTCAGTGATGTTCTCGCCTGGTTTATGTGGAAGTGCATAGCCTTGCTCTGGAAAGAAATCAAACACATATTTCTGGAAATATTAAGTTTACACATGAAACTCTGAATACAAGTATACCTTAAAGTATATCATCAACAACTTTAGCAAAGAATCTAGAAGTGCCCACAACGATAATTCCGTACCTTTGATAACGACATGAAACGAATTAACTAATACTTAAAAACAATTACTTTCGACTTTCACCTTACACTAGTTTTGTAAACCAAGAGATACGTTCGGAATAACACAGTTGTAGATTACACCTCTTGGCTTGTTAGGCAAGTGTGTGTGTGTGTGTATATATATATGTGTGTGTGTGTGTGTTTATATAGAGAGAGAGTTATGTATTTATGAGTCTCCTTTATTCATATATGCATTTCTTTCAGTACTTTTATAATAAATGAACCAAAATTTAATATATAAAGAAACACCTATATAGAGTATTAAGAAGACTATTTTTAGTTACAAGCAACTTTTTTTGAGGTTCTCGATGGCTAGATACAGTGGCAGAGTTTTGTATTTAAAAAATCAGTTAAACATAGCAAATTTTCCTCAAAAGTGTTTTTATAATATTTAATTAGAAAAATACATTTAAATCAAATGTCACCAAAATAAAATATATCCAAATACAACAAAAGATCAATATCTTTTAAAATAGTAAATTGACTTGAAGAAATTTGTGCATTTTGTCGATAAATGTTGATCGAAAATAAAATACAAGTATTTTGATGAGCCTATACAAAATCTTGCAAGAATTTTCAAAGAGATACCAAAGTTTGCAAAAAACATATATCGACATATGGGTAAATGCATGCATTTACATACATATGCATGCATCAATTTACTTATAATTCAACCATAATTAAACTATTAGAAGTAGCAATATTTAGTGACGCTACTCACAGGAAATGTTCATTAGTACCCCCAATCCTTATTGTAAACCGTGCATAATTGCATGTCTGGCTTCTTCGAATGTATGCGTCAACTAAACATACGTTTATGTACAATTACCTCTTATGAATTATTTATCTGCAACGTATATACTGTGATGGAGTGTGCTCCATCACATGTGTTGAGTTTTTATTTGAAGTGTGATGGTAAGATTTTGTGGCTTTTCCAGCTGTGTCTTGTGTCCTCTTTTTGCGGGTGTGAGCTATCGCCCCTGTCGTTACGTCTGCCCGAAGCGCAATTCTGTTTGGCGGGTTGCAGTGCACAAAATGTGAAGGAGTAACCTGCTTTAAATATGTGTGATTGGTTCTTGTAACTTTGTTTATTTAATAGGTGGTCAGTATAGAGCACTCTGAAGCCGGACCTGGTGTCTCTGGAGAAGGGGGTGTGCGTGGAGGGGGCCACGTATCAGTATACAAAGAGCGTGGTTCAGGGGAGAAGCAACCAGGCAGCGATTGGGGAAGGCTATCTCTCCCCTTCTGGACTAAGTCTTGCTACTCTTTAGGTAGCTCGGTCAGCTACCAAGGTATTTGGGTTGGTAGGCACATAAGGACACAATGGAGTCAACAGGAAGTTGGAGGTAAGGAGCACAGGAGAAAGGCGACTGCTGTCCCTCCTTCCTCCACTACTTCGAGCTCATCACAGCATAACACAAAAAACACCACAGAATGGCACCAACAAAGTAGGAGACACACAGCACCAACAGGAAATCAGACGCAACCTCGTGCAGCTGTTCCAACAAAAACCGTTTTCTCATCATTGAAGGACGAAAATTCTTCTAATGATAGCCAGAACAGCTCCAAAACGTCTGTAACACATGAAAACACGTGTCCAAAAGCACTCACTCCCACGGTGTACATCCCTGACACCTCGAAAATTCAATGACTGAATCACCAATTCGGAGAAGCCTTTTTTGTGAAAGTCACAGTCACCAACAGACAACGCCTGAATGTGTTTGTAAGAGAGGAGAAGCACACTATTTTCTGCAACTTCCTACAAAATCATAATATACTCTATTACACACATGCTCAGAAAAACCAAAGGCCAACTAAAATAGTCATAAAAGGACTAATACACAACGCAGACATAAGACACTTAACGAAAGAGTTCCAGGAATATGGCTTTAGTCCAATTCACGTCTGGACATTCCGAACACTAGTTGACACACCGGCAGTCTTTGGGGCTGTAATACATCAACGCGAAGATCACGACGTACTGAAAATACCCACACTATTCTACATGTCAGTTTGCATAGAACTGTACAGACACCGCGCTGAAGATGTGGTGCAGTGCATGCGAAGTTGTGCGCTGGGCCACACTAAGAAATACTGCACACTTCGGCAAATCTGCGATCTGTGTACGGAACCGCACACAAAGGCAGATTGTACTATTAAAGAACAGGACAAAGCAAAGTGCAAATGTACACTCTGCAAGAAAACAGGACACTTGGCTGTATGGAAACAGTGCGAAGTAATCCAGAAGCAAATTGAGGCACGCAAATAAAGTATGGGGCCTAAACCCACCAAACAAACACGAGAGACTAGGCAGGAAATCCTGGAAAATACGCGAGCAAACATTCAGTCAAAGGCTGAATTCCCTCTCCTTTAGTCACAGAAAAGGCAGACTGAACAGAGAAACGCCCACAGGGAACAAGCACCCACATAACAGCAAAGGGAAAAATCACAACAATACAGGAGAAGGGACAACAACACAACAGAAAATACGGCCATGTTAGCAGAAATGACTGAACTGGCCGCTTTACTGCGATAAACACTTCGTAACCCTAATAGATCACTTTAGGCCCATAATCACACAGGCGAAATCCATGACAACACTATAGGAGAAGCAGATGCTGCTTCTCACAGCACTCGCCACTTTACCTCATTCAACAAAGAGATAGGTTAGGACAACACTAACTTATACTCAAAATTGAAATAAAACAAACTATAAAAAATATAAAGAATTAAAATAATCCATAATAAACCGCCCCAAACCGCAGTAAAAAAGGTAAATTTTAACATATTGCCCACACCTTTTCGTCTCGGAATTCTCTGATCGTTCCGGAACGAAATTTAACTCGTTTAATAAAACTACATGGCTCTAGCCGAAACACTTCAGTCGTCCGCACACAGGGCTAGACACAACACATATTAGTTATTTTCTACACTATTCTAAAAGGCCAACAGATACACTGCACCGGTCACATAGGGCGCCCTGCCCGGGCTGGTTATGTGGGAACTCGGGAAATGTGGGAAATAGCCCCAACCACCACTCATTTTCCAGGTCGAGGGACACACATACCAGTCGTGGTAGGGGTCGGGGGGCTAACCAAATGAAATACAATAAACAAAATTAAACTAAACAAATCCTTTTTAAATAACAAAAATATTTAATAAAACACTTAAAAATTAAACATACAAAATACAAAAAAAAATTATTTATTTAAAAAAGGTATATATATATATATATATATATATATATATATATATATAT
>NQII01004017.1:103274-123336 GCA_002778355.1 Clitarchus hookeri
ACTCATAATGACCCACCTACTCTATAGTATGTTTCAGGTCGGGAAGAAGAAGATTTCGGGGGGGGGTGGTCTCTGCCTTTACTATAATCTATATAAGGGACTCACCTACACATTATATGCGTGATTAATTAGCATACTTGAATACAACAGGCCAAGACGTTAGACAGACATCACGACACTGACATTCACTCCAGCCGGGAGACTGGAGGAGAGCTTCACTCCCCCGCCAAACACAAAAGCACGTAATTTTACTTAGTATAATAGACAACACCAATAAACAGCCTTAATACGGGTCCGGTGCCCAACAAAACACAGCTACATGGCGCCCCGCCGCTGACCGAATGATTTGAGTATGTGTCGGGGTGCATTTGTTTAACAAACAGCCTGTGAGTTATGGGAGTCAAGGCTCCCGGTCTCACGACACCAAGGCCATTCAGTGGTATATGAGGGTTCGGCGGCGGTGGCGGCGGATCGAGGAGATCGTCGCCGAGTGCTGGGCTGGCTCGGCTGGGCAGGAGGAGATTGTTGGCAAGTCCGGGACTCTGGTTCGCATCTGAGGAGGCCCTGCGCGAACGTCGGCCTAACGATACAGTAGTTAAGTACTATTTGGGAATAATTGTGCAGAATAGAGTGTGGAACATAGTCTCTGGCAGTGCTGTGTCGGGATTTAGAATAATTCTGCGGAATAAAGTGAGGGACTTAGTCTTTGGTAGCCATGAGTTTGGACATAGAAAATATTAGGCCGACTGAAATAAACAATTTGTTTCTGGATGAAGTGCGTAGGGACTTTGTATTGACTCGCTGGAATAGTGGACTAAGGTTTTGGTTGCCCATTGTGGAACGTAGCCTCAAAACTGGTGGATGCGAGATTCTTGTACTGAGAAGAAAGGATTCGGGACTTGAACTTGCGGACGTAGTTGGTCTGGAACATCGACAATATTCAAGAGTATGCATTTGATTGTTTGTATGGCTGTTTTGGATATGCATGAGCACTACCGGCACCCTATGGTGTATTGATGAGTGCAATATCCTTGGCTCGTGCATATGGGTGTTTGTGAGAGAGTGAAAGAGAGCACTACCTACACTCCTAGTGAGTGTATGGTGAGGGCAATACCCTCGGCTCTTGGTGGTTGTGGGAATGTGTATGAGCACTGCCTGCGCCTATGGCGTATTTACGAGGGCAATATTCTCGGCTCAAGTACATGGTTGTGTTGTGAGTGAGCACTATCTACGCCCTATGTATGTACTGGTGAGGGCAAGGCAATACCCTCGATTCAGATGTTTATGGACTGGTGTGAAGGAGATTGTGTATGTAAAAGTGAATAAATTTGCATTGCTGTTGGGAGCCTATTCTTCTAGAGACCAAAGGCCTGGTGGGTGATTGTTTCAATGAGAATTGTTTGTTGTTTTTTTAATATATGTGTTCAGTATAATTGGAATTTTTTGGGAGAATTACTAGATGTTTTAAATATGTTTTATGGAATCTTATACTGTGAATGATTTGAAAATCCAAATTTATATATATAATCACATTGTTATATATATAATACATTAAATGAAAAGGTTAAAAGGAAAATAATACATGTGGCCAAAATTAAATAGAACCAATACTAAATAGCGGTTTGGACATTTGTGTGTACACCCACCCATTCTGGTCAGCAAGATAAAGTAATTATCAAATTACTCTGCTTTTGAAAGGTTTTGGTGATGAATGCTTCCCGTTTCCGTCCTCTTCTCTTCCTGGATAGTCCTAGTGATCGGTAGGCGGAGGTTGGGACAGAAATCGTGGTGGTACTGAGAACCGTCAGAGCACATTTGTCCTTTCGACGTCACTGCAGTGCTGCATCAGTCGGCACTGTGTGTTGTTGTCAACCTGCCAAGTATTGCTACACGTGGTTTTTAATTTTTTGCATGAGCTCTTTCAAGTTACGCTGTTTTAAAACTATGACTCTCTTTTAAAACAAAATGTAAAGTAAACCTTGTCATTGTTTTGACCTCTAATTATTTTTACGTTTAAAAGTAATCCGAGCGGGAAATAAAAAATGTAATACAAAATAAGTGTGGCAAACAGAANTGGCTGCATCACAAAATGTAATACAAAATAAGTGTGGCAAACAGAATTATTCCCATGAAATAGTTATGTTATAGAGACAAGTTTTGAAGTGACCGCAGATCATTTTTACACAGACAGTGATACGTTCAAACCGTGAATCTGTTATTTTTTCAACCTATTTTTCATATTATGAACTATTCGCCGATGTTTATAGGTTGATTATATGTCAGCTACTGCCTTGTGTTCATTATTTCTACGGTGCTTTATATGTGTTATATCAATTGCTTAATGTAAATTACCAAAATGGACGAAAGAAGAGAAAACGAAAAAATTAAAATCATCTGTCATTTGATTATTGTTTACGGTGTCCTTCTAATGGTTGATTAATGTATGACAATAGACACAGTCCATTAAAATTCCCATCATACTGTAGCATTGCCAATAAATTCTAAATGTTATTTTGTGGATCTTATAACGAAGGAGATTAAGCGGGACGCCACGGAGGTTTGAGATAGTAATGAACCACTAATATTGTACGTTCATTCCACTACAGCTGGATGGTTGCAAAAGTAAACTTACGTTTTCCATTCAAAGGGTAGATGACGAGAGCATCAGAATCTGGCCTGGTGCTTGCTGAAGACCAGTAGCACATGCCGTTCATGAAGTAGTATTTGATATGGTAGCTGTTTTTCCACCGAGGAGCACATACCTGGTGACGTAAACATACTGTGTTCACACTGTGCCTACATGACAGTTAACACAGTTTGTGCAAAACCTAGTGATAAAACATTAGGGAAACATTCCAAGCAGGGATTAGCTTGAATTACAGTAAAATTGACAGGTTTCTGTAGCTAATATCCCACAATAAATCTTGAAAAACTAATTTTACATTGAAACGCTCTACATTAAGGTTGCCTTTTAAAAAAATAAAGCTTCACGACAGGGCAAAAAAAATGTATAACTACTAACAAAATACCAAGCCATTACAAAAAGTTTGTATTCCGACTGTTTCTTTCTATTAAGAGCACTGAGAGTACAGAAAATACATTGTATTCCGTTACACCTGTAATTCCATTTAACAGTGATTCACAAAAAAAAATCTCCATACGAAGATTTGACATATATTATATATTTTAATATTTTATTTGTTCCTAAGTTACATTAGTATTTTATACTCCAGTAGTGTTCAGCTGTTTTACTGTATATAAAGTGAACTAAACTGACACTTTTGTCTTGAATACAAGCCTGCAGCCTTCGAGCCATAAAATGAAGTGTTCTTTTTAAAAAAATGTCATACTTTTGTTGTATTCGTTGATGGCCAAACTGCACACGTCGTGGAATTAGTGGCAAAGCATCATCATGCATAGACCAGCCATATGCGATGTTTGACATACTGGTCCTCAGATAGCAGTAATCTTCAAACATACAGGCATTTTGAAAATAATTCACTTCTTCGGTTGGTTGTGCTGCGAGTATAATTTTCGAGTTCCCTCGCTGAATCCTATTAGATTTATTTTGACAGAACCAGAGAAGGATTATCCATACTAAGAAACAGTCGCAATTGCGTCCAATATTTATGTTTTCACTATTTGTACCGCCGGTTTAAAGTGGAATTGTGTAACTGTAGAGCTGATCATTAAAAGCCAAAATTTACTTACAAAAATTTTATCTTGAATACAAAAAATCTTCAGGTAGCTTGCGAAACGTTGATAACGCATCAATTAATCATCAGCACTTTTCTGATGGAATCTGCTTATAGATTTTCTAAGTATATCTCTTAATTATTCTTTGAATCCTAATTTTAAACACACAATATGTGGAAATGTGTTGGTTATTTACTTCACTAACATCAATGCCCTGCTCAAAAAAATTAAGAAAACTCAAATTTACTATATGCTCGATATGATGCTCACTATTCAGATTTAGTTTATATCACTCTTATATAGGAAGTGACAAAGTAATTAAGAC
Source organism: Clitarchus hookeri (assembly GCA_002778355.1). Lineage (NCBI taxonomy): Eukaryota > Metazoa > Arthropoda > Insecta > Phasmatodea > Phasmatidae > Clitarchus > Clitarchus hookeri. The sequence continues at coordinate 107,296 of NQII01004017.1, forward strand.
ATTTATGGCCCTGTACATACGCTGCATAATTCTCTACCAAGCACGAGCATATTTATTCACTGATTTTAAGCCAAAATCTGCTTAATTCTACTTATCTTCTCATTTTGAATTTTTCTGCTATGTGTAAATTTTATGTCGCCATGAGCCTTTTCACTTTATGCCTACGTCATACAAGTGAAACCATGTAATTGTTAAAAACTTAAATGTGTTACTTATATGCAAATTCGTACTTAAAAGAGTGAAAAACAAAAAATATTAACTCAAATAGCCATTAGTTTTAATATTACCTTCGCAATACAACTCTTGCGTCTTAAAACCATTTTTATTAATTCACAACCAACTTAACAACGAATACGCATAAGTCAGAACGTAGTGCGGCATATATCTAGGCTACTTATGGGCGATGAATTGTTTAAATGCTGTTTTCAAATGTGCCCAATTCACTGTAAACGGCCTTTAATGCAGTTTTTATTATTTTTGTGAGAATAGACATATTTAAATATGAAACGCTATACAAGTCTAACAACGTGTGAATTTTAACACATTGATATTGCCACTTTTACAATATAAGTAAAGCACTGAGTAGAGGATAATGGGCGGTGTGTAGCAGTATCAGATACTTTATGAGTACTTCAGACACCTGGTTAACACGTACCACCATCAGACCTTTCGGAGTATTCGAGACTGCAATGGATGCTCCCATCCAGCCATGGTCCTTCTTGTCGCGGTAACTGACGCCGTCTGCTGTGTTGTGCCTGGCGTTTCCTGCACACATACACACAACACGTAACTCCACCACAGCTCTGCAAATACCTTACCAAACTGTAGTCTGGACCCCCAACATTACATGTGTTTGCATTTGATCAAAACTTGCATGCCGGAGGAGGCCTTGAAGGTTCTCCGTCCATTGATGGGTCGACGCAGTGGGCGGTGACTCAGCCCCGGTACTCACCAGGATAAACAGAAGAAGATATAACAGCAGCTCAGCCAGATCACGGATAAATAAGTTCAAGGGTCTGCCTCGGTGAATACGTGGGAGGGTACTAAAGGTGTACGAAAATACCAACTTGGGTCTTTGGTCAACTGTTGTATTAACTCGAGGCACCTGCATTGATTGAGTGTAACTTAGACTTTCACGCAGTTCATGCTCCTAGAAGGATTAGTGACTACCGTAATAGTCTAGTGGTGGGGGAAAGTTACAGACAGCAGGTTCGTAACAATGAACAAGTTACAAAACAACTCCCCTTCTTTTGGCTCTGCGCGTCTCTCCTGCGGTGTTCGCAGAGAGGTCAAGTGCCCTACTGGCACGAGTGGCAAAATTTACATGGCAACATAAAATAAACGAAAAAACAACACTTAACAATCTCGCTCATTTTTAAAAGGTAATAAAGCAATACCGTAAGCATATTATGTGTGAAAGTAAATGTAGTTGAACTCACCTAATGAGAATCAGTACTGTCACCAGATGCGCTACGATCAGACACACTACCCGAATCGCTATCATAGTGATGTCAACATAAACGTCCATTGCAACGTCATTTTTCTAATAGAAAACTACTATATTTATTACATGGCCACAGCCCAAGGATAACGCAATCCAAAATGGGGGCACTGCTCGCTTAAATTAAAGGACTCAGTAGCTAAATAGTAGTGTTAAAGCAACTCTAAATAGTCAAATAATACTGTAAGTGAGACTGTGAAAAGTCAAATAGGTATTAGAACCAAAACGTAAATACTCAAATAATTAATGCAAGTGGATTGATGATTAGTAAAATTAACAGTATGAACGAAAATGTAGAGAGAAATATTGAAGATATCAGTGCGGTTTGAATACGAAGATATAAAGTGTGGACAAAAAAAGTGACACTGTGAGTGGAAGTATGGGCAGTGTTAATGAAAGAATAAACAGTTTGTCTGAAAGAATGGGCAACAACTTCCACAGGAGTAGAACATAACATATTCTGCGTCTAAGGATACGCAGAGATTTACAAACACCAAGCCGATGAATGAGAGCAGTATAGATGAGGTAAAAGTCACAGCCAAAATAGCAAGCGCAGAAGGATCTAAAAACTCTGCAGCGTGGGGACTCCTCTGCCAGGAGTAGGCAAGGGGCTCATAATTAATCCTATCCCCTACAAATAAGTAACCTTGGCGAGAATACCAGAACCAGTTCCAGATTGTCGTCCCAATGGGTGGCTGGTCAGAGGAACATCACGCTAATTACCTCGCAGCTGTGCTGAGAGACCCTACACTCATATTACGCTATTTACTGCTAGGACGTCGACTAGAGTGTTCCACACTGGTGTCAGCCTTGAAGCTTCGATTCGTCGACCGATATTCACGACATGCCTACCTAGCCCAACTGTAGAGCCATAACTAGTGATTTGGGAAGTCATTACAGTAGTTATTGTAAGACATTTTGTTTGTGACTGTCCCGTCTGTCGCTACAGAGATGTTCAGAGAATGCACGAGATATCATCTCAGTCGGTTTATTCGTTGATGCCACCGCTGATGTGTACGTTCGGCAAACAGTGAGTCTAGCTTCACCGCACAACATGTAGGTTACCCTAGCCAGGGTACAGGAGATTAAGTCTGCAAGATGCGACACAGATATACCTATGCCTGGAGTACAGGATGAGCAGTGACAATAAACCCAACTGGTGAGGAAAGTAGCCTCAAAAATGCTCTAAAGAGCATAGAGACAGTTATTAAGAACATCGCCGCCTAGGCATCAGTTATATTGGAGATTTCGACAGCCTGGGCACCTGAGAGCCCTTCGCTCTCATTGACAGCGACAACAGTTGCCACAGGGATACGCGAATCGGGAGAGAAGCGAGACTATGAAACTTCCAGATAACTTGTAAAAACTGGCCTTGAGAGGGAAAGGTCAGGGACTGTTGAAGAGAAGTTCGCACTATGATTACAGGTACATTCGATGAAGAAATAAATCGATGCCACTTGTATGGGGGAAGCCTAGATGTTATCCCTTGCCAAATGATATTGTAACAGATGTGACCATAACAGTGGTCAGGCCAGATATTCTAGGGTATCTCCCTTCCCAAAACAACCACCAAGCCAGATATTGGGACAGTGTTTATTGACAACAGTAACCATTGAGACCGCATCAGTGTAAGGTAATTAGAGGGTGTCATTGAAATTTGGTGGGCTCAGTTTGGAACAAAATATTTTCAGCTAAGTTATATAATTGAAGGACTCTCATCAAAAAGGATCTACCTCCACTTCTGGTAGGTTTATAGGTTTTTGGCTAAAACTGTACAATAAAAAAATTGCGATTGCCTGGTGCAGAAAAGGTCTAATTGCAACAAATCATACAGCTTTTGGAATGAAAAATGTACATAGATCCCATTGATGCTTGCTGCATAACGAATGTAGTTCCAGGAGCTAGCTTCCATTTTGTCCCAAGTAGCAGATTACCTCTTGTGGTTACTCGCTGCAAGTACCAGGTGTATTTCCGAAAAATTGTGCACGTGTTTTCTGAGTCTAGTCCTTCTCATATGTGTGTCATATATTAGACCCTTTGGGGCAATATAAAACAGTTCAGAAAGACTAAGAGAATACTTTTGCCAGCTGAATATATGAATATCATAAGAGCTGCATCAAGAAAGTTCCACCCAGTTTTTCTTAAGCTGGAAATTATTTTTGTCGTTCTTAATCATTTTTGATTGCATTTTAAGAATCATGTTGTCAATAAAAACATAGAACATGTGATGATGTAACTACATAATATTTGAGTAAGATGAAAACAAAATAATGAATTTTAATGTCAATGTGATATATGAAAAAATGACTCAAGCCAAATACGACATACAGAACTCAACTACCATTGTAGATAGTCAACCTTGAAATAAAATACACAAAAAGAAAATAAAACTAAAACCTGTTTAGATATGGTATGTTATGAAATTAGCAAGAAAATGTGTATCTCAAAACGAGATATGATACTATGACAGTTTAAAATCGGAGAACCTGCAGCACAATACTCGGGATGGAAGCATCACATAGAATATCAACGAAGAACAATAAATTTATCTATGGTATATTTATGAAAACAACGTGTACATTCACTTCCGACAGCTGCAAACTTGTTGGATACACAAAATAGTTAAAATATGATAAATATTAAATCGAAAATTACTTTAGACTTAGTTCTGCAATGGCGTATTTCTGAAGCAATTATTTTATTTAATCACTTACCGCCATTGCAAGCATCATTCAAAGAACGTATGGGAGATATACCGGATGTAACGAAATTAAACACTCACACTTCTAAGGATGTTAGAAGAGACCACAACAAATATGTATCTTTAGATAACCATAGGTCAGCAATTTTTAACTGAGATATATTTCGAATTTTATTGTAATCCTTTATAAAAACTGTACAAAAATTACGGCCTTCTGCTCTAATACAAGATCTGCAACGATGTGCAATTGTCTGCCGTACACATTCAAAGGCCCTAGTTATGTGCTGTAAGAGTAAGTAGCGGCAAGCACCCGAGCGACGAGTTCTTCCTCTGATTAAATTGGAGTTGGAGTCTCGTACACCAGGCTCTTGAAGTTCACCCACACAAAATGAGCAGTCCATTCAATAGGTCCACCGTAGCCAATCCATCGCTCACGCAATTTGTGGTTCTAATGCCCTCGGACATCGCGAGAGAAATGAGGAGTTGCACCGTCATATTGAAACCACAACCGACGTCGAATACAATGGGTAATGTATTCGAGGAACTCAGGCATGTGTTCTCCAGGCACCGCAGATGCAGAATACTGTTGAGATGTAATGGTAGCAATTAGAGCCCAATCACATTATCCCCAATAATACCTGCTCACATCTTGACAGTAAATGTTTGTTGTTTTCATGAAGCTGACATGAAAGTTAACACCTGCTCGCGGGTTTGGTTGTGTACATTGACTGTAACACCATATCGGGTAAACGATGCTTAGACGGTGAACATCACAAACTATCCAAAACGAGGTTCCATAGTGCATCTCTACATGTACTATTGGCAAAACTCAACCCGACGAGGATAGTCGTTCGATTGGAGTGCTGGCACACCTTGCTGATGAAATATAAGCAGCTGTTGTTCATGCCACGCCCCTCAACCAGCCATGTGGTCAGCATGCAATTACTGTGCAATACGTTGTGAGCTTGTGGATAGATTGTTCTCGACCTGTTTTAAAACTCCTCGACATACTAGGGTGGGCGCATATTGAGTTGACGGTCAACGTCCTGTCTGTGGACTTAAAAACGAACATTGCTAAATTGATACTGAACAATAAAAAGTATGGTTATAACCGTGATCACGATCACCCACTTTGACAAACTTAACTGCAATGAACCGTTTTCGCGCAAGCTGCGACCGATCTCAACAAATGTACGATGGTGTGGCACACACCATACACGATATCGCTCTGCATAAAGATCTGTAGTAGCTCTGTAGTAATTCAACTATTGCATGCACCATAAACCAAGTGTGCGTCTGTTAATCAACTCATGTATCCTTTTATATTGCTGAGCTATAAACGCACGATCACTTACTGTCTTTGTGTTTCCACAGCACAAGCCTAGACTTCTAATAGACTACGTACCATATTATACTGCGCTATCGCTCTATTCTAAACGGACGACAAAGTACTGTGTGGTACCATAGCATGACACATGTATTGTACTCTTATGCCATAGCGTGTTTAATGATGTATGTAATGGCAATATTTTTCCAACAAAAAATTGTTTTACTATCTCTTCTATTATCTCTTGAAGTTTGAATACCGAATTTTGTTACACCGGGTATTTAAGTAACACATAAAATATTTGTCAAGCCCCTCAGGTTGGAGCAATATGGATCTTACTGCAATTTTTGTTTTTGGATTATTACAATAAATACGAACTACATTAATTTCATACTTTATAATTCATAAGTGGGGATATTAAGATATTTTTTCCAAAACAATTCCAGATTTTAAAATATTAAATTGGATCCATAGCATACTTTTTTTTTAAGTGTAACAATGGAGCTACAGTACGCATTACGCAAACCTTTCATTCAGGAATTCGGGTCGAAAAGTTTTATCTATACGTATAAAATTAAGTATCCAACAGCCTGAATGACTCACTCACTCACTCATTTATTCATCAACGCACAACCCAAAATGTTTAGATAAGCCAAAATCTACTGACTAGTAGATTTTGAATTTCATTACTCTAGCCGTGCATAATAATTTTGAACTAACTGAAATTTAGTTATTTGTGCTAATCCAGCAGAATAGAATAATTTCTCACGTAATTTGCTCATTTTCTCAGATATGTTTTTAAGTGAGGGAATTTAGTCAACTCAGTTCAGTGCCATTCTACCACTTTCTCTGACGACAGTATTAACTTCAATCAACTATTCTGATTTTCATTTGCTATAATTTCTATGATTTTTTTCCTAATTTTTCTCAAGCATATAATTTTACTTTCACCTATTGTAATGAAACACAATTATTCTTAAAAGGGTATTTCTGTGAATTTTTGTGTATTTTTTAAGTATTTAGTTATGCTTATTTTTCAGTGTCCTTTTTCATACAAAGTGTAGAAAAATAGTTTCATGATGGATTTTTTTTGCATTGTTACAAGTTTACAGGAGTAACTAATTTGTACTTATCAGAATTTTATGTTGAGTTATCTAAAAACTGAAGTGACACTTGTCTTTACTGTAATTAAGAATTTTTTATTAAACATTTTTCATTTGGTACAAGATATCCTTTTTAACGCGTAATTTCATTATCAGGGGTTTTCGCTTTGTCAGCGTCAGTAAAGAATATGATGTTTAATAGTACAAGGAGAAAATACGGAGATTTTCGCAAGTATGCTTTGCATCACACACAACCATTCACATCCCTTAGCCCAATAATTTCACAAAACTCTCTATAGTCATAATTACTATATCGCTATCTCATTAATAACTTCCATCATCGTACAACTACTGTTTTTAACAGGGTAGCACACAGGCAGAGAATTTTATGTAAAATATATTATGGTCGGAAATTCCGGCAGTAATTAATAAATATATAATCAGAATTTATGATGGTCAACTTAACGTCATTTGTTCCCGTCTCGTTTAACAATAAGTATTTGTATATATGAAGGCTAACTTTGCCCATAATTTGATTCCTTAAGGGAAATAAATAAAAGTTATTATGGATATGTTAATTTTGAGTCGTAAAATAATGACTTGAAATACGAACATGGCTAAGTGCCCCAAAATTGGTTTCGAGGTCTACAAGTTTAAGTTGGCAAAGCATAAAATAAATTAATTCATTGTTTCATAATATTTAATAACATATGCTAGTTTTAAAACTACAGGGATGAAAACGATTTAATGCAGATTATATATAATCATAAATACATTTTGCACCTTTTCCCTTCTTGTTTCTTTTGATTTGTGTCTGTATAATGCATGTAAGTAAAAGAATAAACACGTTTGTAATAATAATTAATTGTCTACTAATTTCCCAGTTTTTTTCTCTTTGATCTAACCAATACTAAAGCACATATCTTTCAGATACATTTCAGCAACATTGCAAAAATGTTATAATATTTCATTTATATTTCTGAAATGTATCTTAATTATTGTGTACTATGTAGAAATGGTTACAAAGACTCGTATCTGCCAAATAAAAGTATGTGCTTCTGTTGTGACTATTTTTATCAACACTTCTCTTAGACCCGTATATATAGTCGTGTATCAACACTTCAGACAACTTTTGAGAACCGATGTTGTTTAATAAACACATCTTGAGATAATTTTTGGGACTAGTTCAGCAGAAACTCTCTGCTGAGTGTGTTTCCACAATTCCACGTAACTATTTCCGCAGATGACTTGAGACTCAAATTTGTACACTGTTTTAGGTTGTTTTTGACGTATTTGGTTATAGTTGTATACAAAAAAAAATTTTCCGTGTGAAAATCCTTTTTATTTTTGCGAATGCTAAGATAACAACGATAATAATATCAAAATAACAATTTTCCAACTGATGGACACCGAGTTGCGATAATTCATTTCATTATCACTCTGTGTGGTGGTAATTAATTGGTTAATTTCCTGTATTTGGTCGGAAGTATATTTTGCAACACTACTGGATTTCCGAAGTAAACAATATTAATATTTTTACAGTTTGTGTTTTACATATCCTAAATAAACTTGTACTGTAATGCTGCCCGTCGATAAATGTTCTAACTACGTTTATTTTACAAATTTATTGACTCTCACTGATAATTACTAGTATTTACAGTAATATAATTTTTTTATAAGAACAGAAATTTAATTTTTGTACAGTATTACTTCAAAGTACGTTGATAATCCACGTAGCAGTCAAACAAAACACTATGCAGAACTATAAGCGAAATTTGTTTCTCCGTGCCAAACTTTTGAAAAACGAGGCTGTTCTAGATTTCTCTGTGTGTGTTCGACTAACATGTGAACCCAATGTCATTCTCAAATACATTTTTCTATTTTACAAATATAAACGTTAATGTTTATTCTACGAAATGTAATTTCAGTAAATGCTTTGTTTGGAACAAGAAACAGGAAAAACCAGTAACTAAAAACAATAAATAATAGGTCGTAGCGCCAGACAAGCGCGCATCGACAGCATCGAATAGTCCTTCGCGAAGCTATATAAAAAGTATCTCACAAGCGAACATCATTGAGAAAAGAATCTTGAAACTTAGTACGTCTCAAGAACTGACTTATTCACGCCAGTCTCAAGACTAGAAATTTTATTAATCTCAAGACTGTATCACATGATACGATCTCAATACGAGAGCTCAGAAACTATTATTAATACGGCCCCTAGATGTCACAAAATTAAAACAACTGGAATGTTATTTTAGCACACGCATTTTTCGCTAAACATTATCAAGTTTTCAAGTCACGTGAGATGTGATTGCCTTGAGAATACATCGTATTACTTCGTTGCCGTTACTTGTATTGAATTTATTATCCTTTCTCTATCAGTAAACCTACTTAAACCCCGAAGCAAAGTAGACATGCTGACGCTGCAGCAAAGAGACGCTTAGCTCGGTATTGCTATACACTTCGAGAGTCATGGCAACGCACCCCGTCTTGAACACGACTGTTAAACTGCTGTAAATGAAGCTACAACATAGATCGTGTTAGTTTTGTAAAAATTGTTTTGGCACAATATTGTCTGCTGTCAAAGCNTGTAAATGAAGCTACAACATAGATCGTGTTAGTTTTGTAAAAATTGTTTTGGCACAATATTGTCTGCTGTCAAAGCTCAAAACTGTTAACACACTGTAACACACGCTTTTTGAGCTTTAAGAATGAATAATAATTAGCATGCAATTTTTAGTATTAGCAGGCTCAATATTATTATTTACATGATGTATTTCGTTTCAGGGGCAATATTTAACTATTTGTTTTGAAACAGAGTCCAATATTTACTATTTTCTTAACGGTATTTTTATTTTAGCCGCATGTTTATATGTCTTACAATTTGTAAGTTGTGTACGTGTACTTACTAGGCCTTAGGACTCTATGCATTTTTTGAACGTTGGAGAAGTTTTAAGTGGCAGTACAGATGAATTTAAACTGTAACCCTCGTGATTGGTCAACTTTTAAAGAACATTCTTAATTTAATATTTCAAGAAAGAAGACGGGCATATTGTTACGCGACGTCAGGCAGCCAGCTCAGGTGGGCTTTGTACTAGTTATTAAATTTAGATTTTTCATAGGGAAACCTGAGTTGGCACCCCTGAAATTGCAGGTTTTCTAAGAAAGACGAAGAAGTGAGGAATTTTTGATCAAGAAGTACGCCTGTATAGCCTCCCTCCGTGCAGCTTTCAGAGAGATTAGCTAGAACTCGTGAGACGTCCGTTAAAGTGCCATTGAACTGTATGTTAGCACCGTAAGCTGTGTGCTTAGATATAGGGATGACGTCACCCAGGGCTGCTGCGGATCCGGAGAGAAGCCCCGCCGGCGTACCTGATCATTGGGAACTTCAATATCATCATAATTATGTTTTTGACTACTAATTCCAGCTAATAAATTCAAAAATAAAGTTTTTCACCTGACACCGTTGATACGACATTCTAGAACATTTTTACGCCGACTTATGATTTTTCGTCGGTATACGACTTTTTCTGACATTTACAACGGCAAATCCGAACTGAATTCTTGCTCTCCCGCTAGCTGATTGCAAACGTTTTATTTAAATTAATAATTTTGGAAGGAATATTTAAGAATTTCGGCATAATTTCTGAACATTTTCAAGTATTTTAATTCTTAACCATTACGAGGGCCCTGGTGTTTCAAAGGCGACTACCCTAGCAGATATATTTCAATTATATGGTTAATATTTTGGGAGACACGGATAATCGGCTAGTTTTTAATGCCATCTGGATGAATAATTATGTTTTTCTGGGAAAATTCAAGTTACTGTGAGCTCATTAATACTCCAGAGATTCTTCAAACACAGTTAACCATTGTTGTCATTTCGTACTAGTAGCAAGTTTTTCTACTGGTGTTCCTGTTTGTGTAAGTGTTTGTTCTGTCCACAAGTATTTTTGCTACCAGATTGCTGTGTTGCTAGATTTACAAATGGTACACGTTATTTCAGATTGGTAAGATCAAGTGTGTGTGTGTGTGTGTGTGTGTGTGTGTGTGTGTGTGTATGTGTATTATTTACAGTCTGGACGGGGCCGGGCTAAATTAACTCGTGAGGCTGCCTTCAAGCGTCAATAAGGTGAATCTAATTTCCAGTTCTCACGCTGTTTTATGTTATCAAGGAGTTAATGGGGCACTAATTCTGATTTTCAGTAAGCACGCCAATTTAGTACTAAATTTGGACGACCGTGACTGTGCAGCTAGGGTTGACATTCTACCCATAAAACTCGTTACACATTCTACAGCTGTCGCAACGTCATCCTCATATACGCATAGGTATACCGAACCCCTTGCTCCATCAGTTTATTATTATTCTACATTACATTTAGTGTCTCACATTGTTGTATACTGTTGTGTACAGTTGTCGTTACGAGTCAGTCGTCCCATCGTCACGTTCTACACATTACATTTAAACTGGCATTTCTCATTATATTTTAGACTGGCGCGCCAAGTGGAGCCACAAGAGAAAAAAATTCATATATTTCTTTTATCCAGTGCCGCAAATATTTAATGAGTAGGAGACAGCACACCCTATACAAACTCAGGCGTACCTTCCCTATCAATTACAAAATTGTAGAGTACGTAACCGAGATGGAAGAAACGACTGAATCAACACGCATGATACNACCTTCCCTATCAATTACAAAATTGTAGAGTACGTAACCGAGATGGAAGAAACGACTGAATCAACACGCATGATAGAGGACACGGACGTTGCTACCAACACTCAGGAGACACGACCACAGGAACCGGTCGCTACACCTGCACTACCGTCTGAAACACCTGTGGCTAATTCAGGAACCACAAGCCAAGAAACAATGCCGCAGGCCTTTATGCAACAGATATCCGTAACATTGCTGGAGCAGTCAGGTGGGTTAACCCAGAACAGTCAAACACACTTGCAAAACCAGTCTGAGAAATTGGAAGAANATTGCTGGAGCAGTCAGGTGGGTTAACCCAGAACAGTCAAACACACTTGCAAAACCAGTCTGAGAAATTGGAAGAAAATTGACAAAATCAGGCAGCAGATAATAGGACACAATTGCCGGAAATATGGCGTATTTGGCTAAGAAATTAGAGGAGAAATTACAGAAACATAGCAGCCAAATTATACAGCAAATTACGCAAATGACAAGCAGTTTAACTGCCAAATTAATTCAGTTACATGAGGAGCTAGATACTGTACACAAAGAGGTAGCCGTGAAGAGGGAAGAGCTCGAGCTGGTAAAGGAGCATTGTACCCGGCAAGTAAGCGCCGTGGAACAGCGAGTACACTTGCTGGAGAAGAGACCGGCCTCCACAACTGACCCTACACAAGTCAACGAGCTTGCAACTAACCAACTGGATTCGTTCGATTGCCACATGGAGAGCCGATTTGAAAAGTTAGAAAAGGCTGAAGATGTCGGGTGAACTAGAGTAACTGAACGCATCGCTAAAGTAGCAGAAAAGATCGAACAGTTAGGGCAGGTTGTTGTAGGCATGCAAAACATGCATATAGATGCCAGTGCTACAGCAAGGGAGGAATCGCCACCAGCTAGCAACACTACCACTTCACCTACTATTACACCGAGGCCAGATGCAGGTGCAGTAAACTCAGTAACCACACTTACTAACCTACAGAATGCTCCCATGAGTACCCTGCTGTACCATCCCTCCAAACTCTGGGGCGAGCAGTGACCCAGGTTTGAAGAAAAACTCGGAGAAAACCCAGTCAACTTTCTCATTAAATTCGAGGAGTATGCTACCCTGTTCGGCCGACCAAGCAGCGATATGCTGCGCTGTCTTAACCTTGCACTCCGTTCAACAGCACACTACTAGTGGGAGGTAGTGCGTGCCACAGTCATTAACTACTCAGAATTCTGACACAAGTTCCTGGAGCATTTCTGGATGAAAAAGATCCAAGGGAACCTGAAAGCCCAGCTGCATGCCGAACGCTTTTTCCCAGGGAAATAGAAAATCCTGGAGACGCACATTTCAGAGGTATACGAAAAGTCGTGCCACCTCACCCCGCCTATCGACGATGACGAGTTCGTTGCTATGGTGCTGCACCAGCTATCCTACAGGTACAAGACGCACTGGACTGGCAGGTAGAATTGCGATCTTGTGACGTTCAGGGAATAGCTGTTAGCCTTCGACCAGATCGACCGTCTGCAGAGGCAGCAAGCGAACTGCGAGAGCGAAAAACCTGTTCAGAGTGAGCGAATGCCACCTCTATACCTAGGCAACCAGTGCTAGAACTACAGGGATGCTCACAGACAAGACCAGAACCCTATGGTAAACACATACGCAGTGCAGTTTTTAGACCCCTACCAATTGCAAAGCCAGGACCGTAAATGGGACGGCCAGCATTCCTACCGGGGGAGGAAGTATTACTCCGGTAGACGATCTAGGAGTGAACAGTGCTACAGAGGGGCGTGAGAAGAGGAGAGCGACCACGATGGGGAACGCTCTGACGAAGGTCACGGACGTAGAGCAAGTCACCCGCCAGATGCGCAAAAACCCGCACCTCCTGCTCCACCTGGACCAAGCCAGCATGGCCACTAAGGTGCTCAAGTTTCAAGCAACCAGGGATCGAATACTTCCCACAGTCAAGGGCAGTGACCCAACCGAACTTAGAAATGCAGTTTAACTAAGGAACTGCAGGTTATGTGGAACACCTCAGAGGTGGGTATTTTGCAAATCCAGCACAACTTGCTCCACGCACACGTGTTTTCGTGCCCACGCCGCCAGGAATCGAGTGGGTAAATACTAATGCGGCAGCTTCTGGCAACACATGCGACCGGAAGTTAGACTAATCAGGGTTATAAGAAGGGGCCCGATCGCTGACTTGTAAACCAGTTTTTGCCACCACGGGGTCCGTATGTACACCAACTGTAGGCGTAGAAGTTTTAAACGAGCCTACAAAGTTCACAAAGGTAATAGTCAACACTGTCCTAAATGAGGAAATGGACAGAGAATTTTTGCTATGTGAGCCAGCTGACAAGGTAGTAAATTGCCCGGAAATTATTTGCCCAGAGTTGGTACGTTCAGTTTACGGCGTAAATGTACATTGCTTATTAGGTAGCGGAGCAGAAGTGGGCTGCACCTCCGAGGACGTAGTCAACAATATTTTAGCATCTGTATTTAAGTTACCTACATTCCTAGTACCTAGGCTGAAAATTATTGGCTACGTCGAAGTCAAGTCCTGTCGTCAGTAGACAAGATTTATTGACCCTGGAAGGATTGGGCAAACCTAAGAAAGCGTCTGCCTTAGTCATTAAGTGCTTGAGGAAGCAAGTGATACTCGACGTAGAGTTATGTCACATTATAAAATTAATTTGGATCTTGGCGGATGGTTAGTGAGAACACTGGATACTGCAGTCAGTGCAGTGACATCGCCAGAAAATTGGAGGTGGTCAGATAAATTTGTAAATCAGCTACAGAGGGAGTCATGTCATGTTTACCGGCCCTGAAGCACGAGTAAAACAGCTATACCCGAAGATATTTTTCAGGCCGTAGATACTGTGGAATTATTGGACTGCAGCCAGAATTGCATGCTTAAACAGTTGTTGTTTATTAACCAGCATATTTTTTTTCGGAAAAGCCCGGCAGGAATAAGTTTTTCAAGGCCAACTTACAAGTTGCACCAGAGCCACTGTTCCATTGCAAGTCATATCCCATCCCCGCGAAGTATGTTAATGAGGCGGAAGGGTACCTCAATTAATGTTGTCATGGAATATTGTAAGGCACGCATCTAGCCCATATTGTAGCCCGATGGTTTGCGTAAGAAATAAAGACGGGTCCGTACGTTTGTGCTTGGACGCACGCATGTTAAATGTCATTACCTACACGTCAAGGGAAAGCCCGAGGCCGACGGAGGAGCTACTTCGGCTGTATCGAGGTGTGAAATTTATGTCTACTATTGACTTAAGACATGGGTATTGGCAGGTACCTCTAACAGAAGAATCCCAGCAGTACACCGGATTCCTGTTTCGCAACAAACCGTTTGTATTTTAAGTACTTCCGTTTGGACTTTGCAACACTGTTTCGCAGTTTACAGGCTGCATGACTGTGACCTTGGATTAAGATTGTTCCAGTTTCTCAAGTTGATATGTATACGATATTTTTATTCTTTCGGCCACTTTTTAAGAGCATATTGAACATTTGGAAATTGACATAACGAAATTAACGGAAGCTGACATGACAGTAAAACTTAAAAAGTCGTTGTTTTGCCGGGAAGAGAATCTGTATCCTTACGCCTACAGGGATACGCACCGCGCCAGACAAGCTGATTGCTATCACTAATTTTCAGACACCATGAAATGTTATACAGCTTCACGCATTTCTTGGCGCCGTGGGATTTTATCGCAACTATTCAGATAAAGTTGCCGGAGTTTGTTTACCACTATTTGNCACGCATTTCTTGGCGCCGTGGGATTTTATCGCAACTATTCAGATAAAGTTGCCGGAGTTTGTTTACCACTATTTGAATTATTACGCAAAGATGTCCCGTGGGAGTGGACAACAGAACGTCAAAAGACCTTTGAAGCTGCCAAGAGTTTGTTTTTAAGTGAGCATGTAGTCCACCATCCAGTACAAGGTGCAACGTGTTACTTGTACGCCGATGCTTCTGATTATGTTCTCGGAGCAAAGCTAGCTCAGCTGACAGAAGACGGAAGTGAAAAGATCGTGGCGATGGCAAGCCGCACTCTTAATAAGTCAGAGAAAAACTACACGGTCACGGAAAAATAAATATTGAGCGTAGTTTGGTCGCTCCAACATTTCCGGAATTTACTGCTGGGCGAGAAAATGATTTTGCAGACGGATCATCAAGTCCTGCTTAGCCTGGAGACATGTATAATTTTTAGCAGCAGACTAACATGTGGGCACTGCTTGTACAGGAGTTTTATTTGGAGTTCCGGTACATTAAAGACATCAATAATATGGCAGCTGATTACCTAAGTCGCATACTTGACGGCGCACCTGAGTGTGGGGAGAAAAAGCCGCGTGAATTGTATGTAGCTCCAGTAGAGAAGCAGGCGCCCTCCACTGTCAACTGGCAGAGAAAGTTTAGTAATTTGAAGAAGACCAACGCAGTGATCATTTTTGCAGAACGGTGATTGGCAAGCTCTAATTAATTGTATAAATATTGTATACGTTTTGTTTTAAACTATTCCCAGTAGTTACAAAGTTGTGTTTCTAATGTTCCGACGTTTTCGCGGAGGCTTGCGTATATGCAGTTCAATAAGTGTCTTGTCGATTGCGAAACTAATGTGCCTGCGAACAAAATGGCATTTACCTTTATTTCATACGAATACAGCAATTTTTAAATATATTATATATATATATATATATATATATATATATATATATA